>SJYW01051199.1:468458-509860 GCA_006410735.1 Raphicerus campestris | reverse complement strand
TTTCAATGAATAGTCAAGACTGATTTCCTTTAGGACTGACCGGTTTGATCTCCTTGCAGTCCAAGGGACTCTCAAAGTCTTCTCCAACACCATAGTTCAAAAGTGTAAATTCTTCATTACTCAGCCTTCTTTATGGTCTGACTCTCTCAGCCATACATGACTACTGGAAATACCATAGCCTTGCCTATATGGAGCTTTACTGGCAAAGTAATGTGTCTGCTTTTTAATCCACTGTCTAGGCTTGCCATAGCTTTTCTTTCACCCAGCAAGCCTCTTTCATGTCATCCCTGCAGCACCATCTGCACTGATGTTGAAACCCAAGAAAATAAAGTCTGTGACTGTTTCCACTGTTTCCTCATCTATTTGCCATGAAGCTACGGGACTGGATGCCATGATCTTTTTTTTTTTTTAAATGTTGAGTTTTAAGCCAGCTTTTTCACTCCTCTTTCATCTTCTGAAGAGGCTCTTTAGTTCCTCTTCACTTTCTGCCATAAGGGCAGTGTCATCTGCGTATCTGAGGTTATTGATATTTCTCCTGGCAATCTTCATTCCAGTTTGTGCTTCTTCCAGCCCAGCATTTGGCTTGATGTACTCTGCAAATAAGTTAAATAAACAAGGTGACAATATACAGTCTTTACGTACTCCTTTCCCAACTTGGAATCAATTTGTTGTTCCAGGGCCAGTTCTAAATGTTGCTTGTTGACCTGCATACAAGTTTCTCAAGAGGCAGGTCAGGTGACTTAAAACTCATTGGCTTACATCTCTTCTCTTCCCTAGTTAAGAACTGTTTTACTTTGCCCTTTGAAATTCAAGGAAAGTCATGGAGGCTGGAGTTTGTTCCCTAAAACAGGAAAAGCAGGACAGAAAATCTTCCATGCCCAGGGTCCTATTGGGTTTTGAAGTGTCATTTGAGTCAGACTATAGCCCAGATCAGCTTATCACCAAGGGTTTGGCAGCTCTCTAGGTTACCCAGAGCAGATGTGTGCCTTGACCATCAGGTAACACGGTACACACAAGCTATTTGCCTCCATGTCCAGAAGATATATACTAGGCACTCACTGTTTCTACCCCTATGATTTGCATATTCTGGAAAATAAATGCTATTTCTTTTTATTTTGTTCTCAACTGAAATTTGTGTCACATCATTATTATTACTGGCATGGTATTTGCTCAGTAAAACTTACCTTGTCTGTTAAATTTCCCAAAAGGCTTATGTTTTGAGAGATGTCATTTGAACAGTAATGTTTTCTTTTATTTTAAAATCAAACCTGTTAAAGAAACATTCTTCAACTACTATAGTGAAGTGAAATTACTTCTCAAGCATCACCTAGGATACGTTTCTTAAAGACTGCATATAGTTTGTGTTACATTTATTACCTAAGTAGGACACTTTGTAATAAATTTTTTGACTTAAATACACTTTTTAAAAATATTTTCACATACCTAACTGCTTATTCTGGGGTATTAGCTCAAACTAGGTAGCATTAATGACAGTTTCAAATTTACATATTAAATGCTTAGCAAATTAATGTGACACTGTAAGTATAAGAATACGCATAAAATGGCAAAATTTTATGACCCACAAGATTGACAAAGGACCTGTTTCAGTCAATATAAGCTCTAATAAAGCAAAAGAGCAGTGACATGACCAGTTTGTTTTAGAAAGAGAGACAAGTTTACTTTGAGTATCTTTAACTGCTTTTGTAAAACAGTTACTAAAAGAAAAAGTTCTATGGATGATGAGTACTTTTATTTCTACTTTCAAAAAAGGTTTGTTGAACTTGACTTTGGGACTCCTCCTTGAAGATCACTGGAAAGTCTTTACTGCTCACCAATAGGTTTTCTACCAACTGTGACAATGATTTCTAAATAACAGCATCTGTTATTACAGAGATCATAAAGGTATACCCCTAACTCTTTTATCCCTTCTTGAGCCTCATCCCTGAATTAATGAAGAGTATTCACTTTTCACTTTCATGCATTGGAGAAAGAAATGGCAATCCACTCCAGTGTTCTTGCCTGGAGAATTCCAGGGATGGGAGAGCCTGGTGGGCTCTGGCGTCGTATAAAGTCAGACACGACTGAAGCAACTTAGCAGCAGCAGCAGCATGGCGGGTAAAGGAAAGAGATTTGCCTGAATGAGTACTACTGGGTCACTCCTATGAAGTGAGTTCAGTAGGGGAGTATAATCAAGATTCAAAAAGTTCCATCTCTTTCTGAGAACATAAAAATAAGTTTTTTGGATGATGAGATTTTATATACATTTATGTAAATAAGATTGTCCTAAAAAGTAATTCTGTCATTTCTTCTTGACAGAAATCCACACTGAAGTAAAACATTCTGTCTGGGAAGCAGATCCTTGTCATTAACAGGTTTTGAAATTCTGAAGCAGAAGGACCACGTTAAAAAATAGTGAGAATTGTCAGGAGTGCCGTTTTTCCTTATTGCCACTGAACTGGCTTTGCCATGCGGAAAGTTTATAGTGGTCTTACAGTGACTCTCCAAAGAAACTACATACTAATTTTTTTAATGAATCAGCACAGTAGGGCCATTATAAAAGTGGACGGAACATTTTCTTTCTTCAAGAGTTTTCCCTTGGTGCACTGCTCCCAATTCAAAAAAAGAAGGAGCAACCAACTGCGAGAAAGTGAAGCATCTAAGTTTCGGCCCTAACATTTATTGGGTTCTTCTTGCGTCATGATCTCTTTACTTGAGAGGCCTTAGGGTTCCAAGTTGCCGAACCTCTTTGCTGTCCACCTCCAGGAGAGGAGTCGGCTCTCAGCATGTGTGGGGCCGAGTTTTCAAACACTGTTTTCTCTCCCAGGAGCCCAGTAAGTGCTGCCTTATTGAGTCGTATGCCCTCTAGAAGGCTAATGCCTGCACGCTCACTCTGTCGTGGCTGACTCTGCAATCCTGTAGACTGCAGCCCACCAGGTTCCTCTGTCCATGGAATTATCCAGGCCAGACTTCTGAAGTAGGTAGTCATTTCCTTCTCCAGGGGATCTTCCCAAACCCAGAATCGAACCCATGTCCCCTTGTGGCTCCAGCACTGGTAGGCACTAGGCCACCTGGAAAGCCCCCAGGAGGCAAATAGGTCTCATAAAAGATTCTCCATTTTATTTAGCAGTCAAACCATCTTCTTTCCTCAGCTAAGTCAGTTGTAGTTCATTGGCAAAAGCTTTAGACCCAGGCTTGCACAGTCACACACACACACACACACACACACCCCTAACTCACATTTTTTCTTTCTGACCATTGCTTTCTTGACTCTCAGTTTATTGTTGCTGTCAAAAAGAGATAAGCATGTGATTGTCAAGATTACTTCCTGAAAATGATCCCATTTCGGACTCATTAAATAAATTGACTTTGGAAAAATAAAAGGCACAGTGAAAAGTATTTTTGATTTTCCCTTCATTTAAACAGTGGTTTGCATTAGCAGAGCATTTAATAAAACTGGTTTGGTCAGGGTTTATGTGAGTTTTAAAAACTATATCTTTTATGTGATTGACATAATAAAGCCACTTTTGTATTATACTTCCTCCTGGAACTCAGACTCCTCATTACCATTACATCACAGGACAACCTCCTAACAAGTCTGCAATTTAATCAGAAACATGACAGCTTCCTCAGGAGCTCTGAGGATCTGCTCCTTTCTTTTATATCTGATCGTAGCTGCTATTAGATGTTAGCCTATTTCAATTATTTTCAAGCATTTCCGTTATTGATGTACAGGTCTGACTCCATCAATAACACAAACAAAAATTAAGAACTTACTATGTTCCCCCCCAAAAAGCAAAAAAACATTAATCTAGTATTTTGAAGAATCTACAAGCTGAAGAGAGAGGAATGAGCTATAAAAGATTTATTAACAGATCTAGAATATTAAGATTAAATAGATAAATGAAGTATTTAACAAATGAACTATGAAAAAAAATTTTCTCTAAAAACAATGGAATTTTGGAGATTTTATAAATTTGTTGGGATCCACAGGGTCTAGGGGATTAAACTGAATTTTGAGATAGTAAGATTTGAATGCATGGAAACTAGGACATAAACCAATGCGTAAATAAATGAACCATATATTAGAGGTACTTGACCAACTGCACGGGAGAGATGGGGAACCAGTTTAAATAAACGCTATTGGTCCAGTTTCTCATCACTTGAGAAATGAGGCAAAGTACCTCAGATCGAGCCCCCCTGACAGCTGGGGCCTGCAGAAAGCAGATGCCAGGGCAGAGGAGCCCAGGGCATGCATGGAGGGCAAAGCCTTGAGAGACCAAGGAGGAGAGACAGCAGAGGCAGGCAAGACCTCCAGGCACTGCAGCTCCTACGCGTGCGAAAAAGGAGGGGAGGAGAGCAGGGCTGGTGAGGAAGGGCCGCTGCCTGCAGCGCGTCTCTGGAGAGAGCCCAGCCAGTCTGGCGGGACCTCTGGCCCAACGCTTGCCCCCAGAGGAAGAGGCCTTAGGCAGAAATGACCAGCCCTGGTGCTGCCGCCGGGCTCCGCCACGGTCCGGAGCAGTGAGGGCAGACCCTGCAGGCACCCACAGCAGCAGACACTGTGCTGGCTCTCCTCCCCTACTGCACGCTCCCCTGTGAAGGGAAATCTGTGTGTCCCACCCCCGTTGCAGATCGCAAGTTTAATCCCTGCCCTGGTGGCTCAGATGGTGGAGAATCTGCCTGTAGTACAGGAGACGTGGGTTCAATCCCTGGGTCAGGAAGGTCCCCTGGAGAAAGGGATGGCTACCCATTCCAGTATTATTCTTGCCTGGAGAATTCTATGGACAGAGGAGCCCAGTGGGCTGCAGTCCACAGGGTCACAAAGAGTCAGACACAACTGAGCGACAGACAGAGGGTATGCACAGTGCGGTATTAAGAGGCCTGGGACATGCTGGCTCCAACTTACTTTCCCAGATCCGGACACACTAACTTCTCCCTTCACAAGTGGATGTTAAAACTCTCCTTGTTCTTACAGTTCTAGACAGGGTCTTTTGTACATGACTACGGAAAGCCNAAATCTCTTAGCTGGTACTCACAGCTCTCGAGATTCTTCACTCTTTTTCCTGATGTTATATCTGCCTGAAATTTCTTTTCCCTTCCTCTCCTCCACTCACCCATCTGCCTCTCTTTAAATTTACATATTAAAACCCAGTTCTTATGTGAACCTCTTCCGAATTTCTCCATCTTCACCCTCACTTCTAATATAAATATACCTACTCCTATAGCACATTCCCACTAGGATAATAACCGCTTGCTCAACAAGCTTTGGATGAATGAATGCTAAATTTGCTTGAAAATGTTTTAAAGTTGTGTTTCCAAATCTTTCAAACTAGATGTTACAAGCCCCAAGGTCTTCTGATGCCAGTCGTGCATATAGTCAATATGACTCTTCATAGGCATCTCCAGCTTGGAATTGATCTGGAGATCTTATAAGACAAGGGGCTTCTCAGCATCATCTGTTCTGTGGGTGCTTACATTTAGGTTTGATTCAATAAGTTACTTTAAAGGCTTAAATATTATTCAATTTAATAGACTCACAAATAAAAAACTAATGTGGCATAAAGAAAGGCAGTATAATAATATCCCTGAAATAAAATTCAGGATTAAATTCCAGAAGAATGAGAGTGGCAGTGGTGGTGGTGTGAGTGACTGAGAAAATTAACTAAATCTCTAAAGTAAGCAAAATGTTGGGATTAATCTCTGTGGAGGCCCGTTTCGTCACGGTAGCAACTAAAATGACTTTCCTTCCCGCCCCTGTTAGTAAAACTATACCTCCCAGGATTGCTTAACAGAAATTCCATTATCATGACTGGGTGTGGATTTGTGGACATTTCATCTTGTTGCTGCTAATAAACTGGGATGTTAATTTGTGTACTTCAATACATTTCGCTTAAGCATGAGATGATGTAGAATTTCCTGGATTTGGACATCTGAGAGGAGGCATAATTCAGAGTAAATCGAATCACAGGACAGTTTAAAAGAGTGGCTAGGTTTACTGTTTAGGGGGCTGAGATTACACTGCTAATGGCAGATGCCTTGCTGGGTATTTGTCACGCCCCTTTGCTCAGGGCAGTGGCCCACCTACCTTGTTGTAAGACTGGGAAGAGGCAGCAGTTATCCATCATTTCTCTAATTAGTTGATAATTAGAAAAGCCATAGGATAAATACATTGTTTCATTCCAGGAGCAAATAGCAGAGACTTTAGACGAAAATGCAACCAAGAAATGCCTATTCTTCTTCATCAGGGCCTGTCTTTTGGAATTCCCCTTCATTTAAAATTTCTGTGTTTGGGTTCAGTACCTAGCAGGGCTCATGAGTAAATGAACAGTAGAGCTCAGCTTCTCATCAGTCAAACCTTTCCCTAATAAATGTAGCCAACTTATTTTTCAAGTCATAAGTATCATAACTTGTCATCATCATCATTGTGATTTACAGACTACCTACTATAAGCCAGGAACTCTTCTTAAAGTTAGCTGATCTCTAAATGATTTATACTGACAAGAAGTAGATATTGAGCTGTAAGGAGGACCATCATACCAGGTGAGTGACAGACTCAGAGACAAGGTACCCAAGTTAGATCCTGGTTTTACCTTTCACTACCAGTTTAAACGGGGACATAACTGAACTGCTCAGTGACCCAGATTTCTCAGCTGTACAATGGAAGGAGGAATGGAACTTAAATCATAGGCTTCTTGTAAGATTAAAGGAAGAATTNTTATACTGACAAGAAGTAGATATTGAGCTGTAAGGAGGACCATTAGACCAGGTGAGTGACAGACTCAGAGACAAGGTACCCAAGTTAGATCCTGGTTTTACCTTTCACTGCCAGTTTAAACGGGGATATAACTGAACTGCTCAGGGACCCAGATTTCTCAGCTGTACAATGGAAGGAGGAATGGAACTTAAATCATAGGCTTCTTGTAAGATTAAAGGAAGAATTCAATATCCAGAGTATTTTGTACATATATATTAAGAGCTAAATAATTTTCTAATTCTCATGAATGGTGAAAAATCTTATTCATTTTTGTGTCTCTAAAACTTAACAGATTCTTTATATTATGAGAGGTACTCAACGATTTTTAATGGAAGGAAAGAATAACTTGTAAATGCTCTATCACATGTCAGGTGATTAGTATGGTAGACTGATTAATGTCCCTCTAAAAATGTCCACATCCTAATTCTTGGAACCTGTGAATATGCCACTTACTTGGCAAAATGAACTTTGTAGATTTGACTAAGCTAAGAAACTTTTGATGAGAGCATCTTGGATTATTTTGTTCAACTCATAGTAATCACAAAGGCCTTTACAAGAGGGAGGCAGGATCACAGAAACTAGAGACTTGACGTCAGAATCAGAGGAGAGGTTGGAATGATAAGCTTGGGAGATGAAGGCCTCCACAAACCAAGGAACATGGGCAACCCCAGAGTCTGGAAAAGGCAAGAAAAATGGATTATCTCCTAGAACTTCTAGAAAGAATGAAGTCTTCAGTTCAGTTCAACCCCCCATCCATGTCTGACTCTGCAGTTCCATGGACTGCAACACACTTGGCCTCCCTGTCCATCACCAACTTCTGGAGTTTACTGAAACTCATGTCCATTGAGTTGTTGATGCCATCCAACCATCTCATCTTCTGTCATCCCCTTCTCCTCCCGCCTTCAATCTTTCCCAGCATCAAGGCCTTTTCAGATGAGTCAGTTCTTCCCATCAGGTGGCCAAGGTATTGGAGTTTCAGCTTCAGCAACAGTACTTCCAACGAATATTCTGGACTGATTTCTTTAGGATGGACTGATTGGATTTCCTTGCAGTCCAAGGGACTCTCAAGAGTCTTCTCCTAAGCACAATTCAAAAGCATCAATTTTTCAGCACTCAGCCTTCTTTATAGTCCAACTCTCACATCCATGCATAACCACTGGAAAAACCATAGCCTTGCTTACTCCTTGGGAGGAAAGTTATGACCAACCTATATAGCATATTAAAAAGCAGAGACATTACTTTGCCAACAAAGGTCCATCTAGTCAAGGCTATGGTTTGAAAAGACTCTGATGCTGGGAAAGATGGAGGGCAGGGGGAGAAAGGGGATGACCAAGGATGAAATGGTTGGATGGCATCACCGACTCAGTGAACATGAGTTTGGGTAAAATCTGGGAGTTGGTGATAGAAAAGGAGGCCTAATGTGCTGGGGTTCATGAGGTCACAAAGAGTTGGACATGACTGAGCGACTGAACTGATCTGAATGGTCTAGTGGTTTTCCCTACTTTCTTCAATTTAAGTCTGAATTTTGCAATAAGGTGTTCAGGGTCTCAGCCACAGTCAAATTCCAGTCTTGTTTTTGCTGACTGTATAGAACTTCTCCATCTTTGGCTACAAATATAATCAATCTGATTTCAGTATTGACCATTTGGTGATGTCCATATGTAGAATCTTCTCTTGTGTTGTTGGAAGAGGGTGTTTGCTATGACCAGTGCATTCTCTTGGCAAAGCTCTATTGGCCTTTGTCTTGCTTCATTCTGTACCCCAAGGCCAAATTTACCTGTTACTCCAGGTATTTCTTGACTTTCTACTTTTGCATTCCAGTCCCTCATAATGAAAATGACATCTTTTGGGGGGTATTAGTTCTAAAAGATCTTGTAGGTCTTCATAGAACCATTCAACTTCAGTGTCTTCTGCATTACTGGTTGGGGCATAGACTTGGATTACTGTGATATTGAATGGTTTGCCTTGGAAACAAACAGAGATCATTCTGTCATTTTTGAAACTATGGCCAAGTCCTTTGTTTTGGACTCTGATGACTACAATGGCTATTTCATTTCTTTTCAGGTATTCTTGCCCACAGTAGTAGTTATAATGGTCATATGAGTTAATTTCACCCATCCCAATCCATTTTAGTTCACTGATTCCTAAAATGTTGATGTTCACTCTTGCCACCTGTTTGACCATTTCCAATTTGCCTTGATTCATGGACATAACATTCCACATTCCTATGCAATATTGCTCTCCACAGCATCCAAGTTTACTTCCGTCACCTGCCAGCATGTTAATTTTATAATTTCTGATCTCTAGAATGGTACAATAATTTATCTGTCATTATTAAGCCATAAAATTTTTGGTGTTTTGTTATAGCAGATACAGGAAAATGATGCAATTAAAATTTACATATCATGTGAATATAAGGAAGGACCACTCATCTCAGCTCTTTGCAGGAAATATTCTTCCTCTCATACATCTTTTGGGAGAGGGAAATGGCAGCCCACTCCAGTATTCTTGCCTGGAGAATCCCATGGACAGAGGAGCCTGGTGGGCTGCAGTCATTAGGGTCACAAAGAGTTGGACACAACTGAGCGATGAACACTTTTGTCCATTTTTTGGCCCCGTTCACTACAAGTAGAGCCACTCATGAAAATCTTTTTGTGTAACCACAGTTTTAGCCTGGACGATAGTATGTGTGGCTGCATCTTGCCTTTCTGATAGCTGTTTAAGTTTACATGGACTTAATTCTTTAACGATTTATGATAATATTTGAACTTGAGTCTTTACAATCTTCAGAGATCCCTAGAGTAGGAAATGGCAACCCATTCCGCTATATTTTCCTGGGAAATCTCATGGATAGAGGAGCCAGGCAGGGTATAGTCCATGAGGTCACAAAGAACTGAACATGCCTGAGCACACAAACGCNTCCATTTTAGTTCACTGATTCCTAAAATGTTGATGTTCACTCTTGCCACCTGTTTGACCATTTCCAATTTGCCTTGATTCATGGACATAACATTCCACATTCCTATGCAATATTGCTCTCCACAGCATCCAAGTTTACTTCCGTCACCTGCCAGCATGTTAATTTTATAATTTCTGATCTCTAGAATGGTACAATAATTTATCTGTCATTATTAAGCCATAAAATTTTTGGTGTTTTGTTATAGCAGATACAGGAAAATGATGCAGTTAAAATTTACATATCATGTGAATATAAGGAAGGACCACTCATCTCAGCTCTTTGCAGGAAATATTCTTCCTCTCATACATCTTTTGGGAGAGGGAAATGGCAGCCCACTCCAGTATTCTTGCCTGGAGAATCCCATGGACAGAGGAGCCTGGTGGGCTGCAGTCATTAGGGTCACAAAGAGTTGGACACAACTGAGCGATGAACACTTTTGTCCATCTTTTGGCCCCGTTCACTACAAGTAGAGCCACTCATGAAAATCTTTTTGTGTAACCACAGTTTTAGCCTGGACGATAGCCTTCGCCTATTTACGGAGGGCTTGGGTTAATTGTGAGTGGTGGGGTTGGTTGTGGAATCGTGTTGATAGTATGTGTGGCTGCATCTTGCCTTTCTGATAGCTGTTTAAGTTTACATGGACTTAATTCTTTAACGATTTATGATAATATTTGAACTTGAGTCTTTACAATCTTCAGAGATCCCTAGAGTAGGAAATGGCAACCCATTCCGCTATATTTTCCTGGGAAATCTCATGGATAGAGGAGCCAGGCAGGGTATAGTCCATGAGGTCACAAAGAACTGAACATGCCTGAGCACACAAACGCATGGTCTTCAAAGAGAGTGTTCATTTTGGGAACAAAGATGACTGAGTAAATGTGGAAATGAAGGGTTGTGCAGGTCTTCAGAGACTATTGCCAGAAGAAACCTTAGGGAAGGAGATTTGCTTGTGAAAGACAAAAGGGAATCTATGGGGAAAACATTCACTTAACTGGTAACAAGATCTGTTTACAAGCTAGTTACAGTTAGCTTCTACTTGATAATTAGGCTCCACCCTTCAACCAATGTGACTTGTGACTCAGAAACTGGCATGTGCCTGGTTGGCAGGATGCCTAACTGAATTTAAAGCACAATCTGAAAGTCATTCCTCAAGAACATTTCTTCACTGTGAGGACAATCTTGAATCTAGGTGTGCTGTTAGAATGCATCACTGAAGAGCCCTGTCTGTTTCCACACATACTCAACAAACCAGACTTCTCCCTTTGAGCATCTCTCATGGCAGATGAAAATGGTCCTAAGGACCAAGGACAAGAGGATTAAGGTCATCTGTGTTCCCTGTGAGCTCACTTCCTAGTGTGCTTCCTGCCCGTACCCCTCAACCACTTTTGAAAACAATCACAAGTTGGAAAAATTCCTGTAGCTTTCCCGTTATTTGCTGTCTAGCCACATGAGGACTTTTCCACCTCTTTCACACCAAGGACAGTGGTTAGAGAAGCAGCTAGTTCACGTATGATCTCAGCAGCGTAGAGAAAAGACCCTGATGGAAAAGACCCTGATNGCTGTCTAGCCACCTGAGGACTTTTCCACCTCTTTCACACCAAGGACAGTGGTTAGAGAAGCAGCTAGTTCACGTATGATCTCAGCAGCGTAGAGAAAAGACCCTGATGGAAAAGACCCTGATGCTGGGAAGGACTGAAGGCAAAAGGAGATGAAGGTGGTAGAGAAGAGGGCGCTGATGGTATCACAATAATTTATCACAACTTATTGTAATGGCATCACTGACTCAATGGACATGAGTTTGAGCTAATTCCAGGAGATGGTGAAGGACAAGGAAGCCTGGCAAGCTGCAGTTCCTGGGTCACAGTGAGTAGGATGCAGCCGAGTGGCTGCACAACAACAGTGGCAACAGAGAGAGCAAGATCAGTTTTAGATGGCAGCCCCCGCCGTTCTGCTGCAACTAGAAAACTGAAAGCCTGAAAGGAAGGGTGAACGTCTACAGTATGTTTATCATTCTTATTAAAAGCAAAGGAAATGGAGGCTTAAAGACGTTAATGGTCTGAAAACCCAGAGCTTCTGAGTGTTAGGTCAGCATTCAAGCTGCAGCTNGCCAACAGAGAGAGCAAGATCAGTTTTAGATGGCAGCCCCCGCCGTTCTGCTGCAACTAGAAAACTGAAAGCCCGAAAGGAAGGTGAACGTCTACAGTATGTTTATCATTCTTATTAAAAGCGAAGGAAATGGAGGCTTAAAGACGTTAATGGTCTGAAAACCCAGAGCTTCTGAGTGTTAGGTCAGCATTCAAGCTGCAGCTGGTCTGATATCTGAACATAATCCAATAGCCCAGGCTCTGTAATGACCCTCTCTGGTGGCACTTAATTGATAAAGAACTGGACCTCGATGATGGCAGCAATGGGGGGAAGAAGGGATATTAGAAGGACACAGTGCAGAACTCTCTAGAAGTTAAAAGAGCACTTCCTTCCAATTATCTCTCTTTGTATTTTTGTTACACTTCAGCCTTTCTAGAAAATCTTTTACCTCTTCTTTTTTTTTTTTCTTTTAAAGTGACAAGGGATTCCGGCTTTATTTTTGGTGCTCAGGAAGGGTAAATATCAAACCCCATGGACTATAGCAGAAGAAGGACTAAGTCATTCACTTGGGTTGGGACCCACTTGCCTACAACCAAGTGGAAACAAAAATATGAAAACGGACTTTCAAACATGCTCAGACCCTGGTTGTATTGACTGAATGGTCTATTTAAAACAGCTTGAAATCTCGACACAAGCAGAGTGAAGTGCTGTATTTGGGGAACAGTGAACTTGGTGTAGAGGACAAAGCAACTAGCTTCAGGCCCAGAGATGTACTTGACAGGGTCAGCGTCATCTCTTGGTAGCCAGGTGTCCTCAGTTGGCACTAGGGGAAAAGAAGCTGCCTGCCGGAGCAGCAGACTCAGGCTGTTCCAGGATGGGGAAGATCCCCTGGAGGGGCAGATGGCGACCCATCCAGCACTCTCGCCTGGAGAATCCCATGGATGGAGGAGCCTGGCAGGCTACCATCTGAAGGGTTGAAAAGTGTTGGACACAAGTTAGCGTCTGATCACGCACACAGTACACTTTTGTCCCTTGGTAGCGCTGTGATGTGAAATGATTTATCTATCTTTCCTCAGTTTCCTTGCCTGCAAGATGAAGATCACCATGCATACCCTTCAGTTTTATGGAGAGGACTAAAAAGAGAGGAAGTGTGTAAGGCACTGTAGCGCGAGCCAAGTGCGAGTAAGAACTAAGGAAATAGCAGCTAGTCCTGTCGTCAGCACACATGTGCGCACAGGGCTCTGGACGGGTCTGCAGCCCTGCTCCGTGCTCCGCACATGGTCCTTTGCCTCCAGCTGTCCTTCCTGGATCTCACTTAGTGCTTAGAACTGTGTGAGAAGTTCCATCCACACTTCCTCTGCCACTGTTTCACAGAAGTTTGGTGGACCTCAAAGAAGGTCAGCTTTACACCTTTTTGAAACTCTAGATGCACTTAAAAACAGCCAAAAACCAGGAGAAGTCACATAAAATGTATAAACTGCAACCCCCAGTTCGCCTGTCTATGGTGTAAAGATTTGAGGAGATCGATGCTGGCTTAATTGTGTTGGTGGGGTCCCTGGACTCCCAGAACACAGCCCACAGATGGAAAGCTGCAAGTGTTACATCTCTTTCCCCCCAATGTCTCACCTTACTTCTTTGAAAAGATTACATCTAATTTTGAGACATAAATAACTTGGACAGGAGCTAAAATGCATTTTACAGTGCAGTAGTGAAAAAATAATGAACTTAGCTTGGTGTCAATAGGCCTAAGGTTTAATGCATGCATTGTGTCAAACTCGTAAAATATCGTATTTACGGCTTCACTACAACAACCAGCTCCCAGAATCTGAGTGAGGGGCACGGCCCGCAGTTCAGAGCAGCACAGCTCGATGTGAAGGCGAAGACATAAAGGTTCCACGGCCTCTGCTTTTAAATGCAGCTAAACCCAGAAAGCTCCCTCTTAGTAGAGAGTTACTTCAGTCCATACTATCATGAATCACCGCAAATTATTGATTCCTTATGTATATGTCCAGAGAAGGAGGTTCTCTTCTTTCTGATCTACGATGTCTCATCAAATCATACTAGATAATATTCAGTTGAATAAACATTATCAATGTACACTGTTTTTCACTCTATAAACTCAGGCATATTAAGTCAATTCCTTTCTCTTTTTTAAATGTTTCATTACTTTTTGTGTCAGCATATATGTACACATTTCCAAGAGCTAAAGAAAAAAGTGAATGGAAAAAAGAAAAAAAACCATTTTGAATAATTAAGCAGAATTGTGGAAGAGTGGACCATGTGACAAGCAACTTAGTGTATCTCTAAATTTCTGAATATGACCATTTAATTCAGTTTAAAATGCTTTTCAGAAGAGTCCTTATATGATACAGGAAGCAGTTCTACTCTGTCCAAAATCTCTGTTTCAATCATTTGCCATCGACACTTCTCCCCTGTTTCTTTTAACACACATAATAGAAGGGATGAAGACTAACATTTAAATAAAGCACTAAATCCTCAGCTATCTTTAGAAACAAATGTTGTGAAGACTTAAGAATAGTAGACCAGATTTGACCATAGAAAATAAGGTTTTTCTCTAGATATAGTAACTGGATGGAAATCGAAAAGGCATGGGACTGCTGTCAATCCTTTTATACTGATAGGTATGCCACTAAATGAGCAAAAGACTAGACAACAATTCAATACAATAAATATGTACTGACTACATGGTACATGTATGCCAGGCCCAGGGAACACCCTGGGAATCAATAGATACAACATAATCAGAAAGAGAAGGAGATCTGGGTGATCAACGTGAAAAAGAAGATGGCATAATATATTTGATCTCAGGAAGTCTGGGTGCCTAGTACTATTTTAAGTGTAATAGAAATCTATAATAAGATAGCTTTTCTAATTCAGTAGATAAAATAAGATATATTGTTTAAAAAGCCAGCCAACAAGGCAAAAAATTGCATTCAAAATGAGTGTCATACTAATAAGATCTGAAAAAGTACCTGGTTAAGTGGGCAGAGAATGGAATAAAACTTTCAATGAACTAATAAGCTTCAATATTTTGATAAAGCCATATATCTAATATTTCACTTAAACTTAGGGGGGATGTAATTTCAAAATGTTATATGATTGGTCTTAAGCAAGCAGCCATATCCAGTGAGAAAATTCCTTCCTCTCATCTAATCACATCTTTTTTTTTTTCTTCCAAGTGGATTACAGCTAATTTTTAGAGTAGTTTCTAAATTCCCTTGAACAGAGTTATCAAAGCAGATGAATTACATTTCCTTGATGTTTGCTATTAACAGATTGTCCAGCGATAGTATTGCAGTATCCTTTTTCACTAGACATGAAAAACATTCTTGCAAGCTGGATTAAAAATACAGATAAAATAATAGTACTAATATCTTCTGCATTGCATTACATTCCATGCTGTTATATTTGTTATCTAGTTTCAATGACAGCAACCACAAACGAAATGCACTTGAAATGAATAACATGTGCAGCGTGTTTATTCCATGCAAACTGGACCAGAAGCACTTGAATTTATTGCCATGACTTCAATAGAGAATTCTTCACATAATGTTACATGAAGTAGCATGGCTAGAATATACAGTAACTGGAAGAAGGATCCACAGAAAAATAAACTCTCCTGATGTTATATATTAGATTCCCACAGTGGTTTGGGGGCATGTCTGATGATCTTAATTCATTTAGTGTGCTGGTACAATTCTTCTCTTCAGCTTGCATCTTGATGTTACAAGGCTAGGCTCTTGGCTCAGACATTAAAAAAGAAGCCTTGTAAAATATTTCTTACAAAAATAAATAGTATAAGTATCCAGATACGTAAGAGCTTAATTTTCAAGATCTGGCATGTCTAAGATTCACATTTTGGGGAATTTCAATCTGAAACAGAGAAGAAACTCTCTTTTAGAGTTGACATTTCTAAATACGTTACCAGTGCGTAGTGCAGAATGGTTTTCCTTTGCCTGCTAACCACATCCTTTAGAATTAGTGCAAGGCACCAAGATCACTGGGAATGGCAGCCATGGCATTACAGGCATACCTCAGGGCTTACTGCCTGGTGGGTTCCACACTGCCNGTGCGTAGTGCAGAATGGTTTTCCTTCGCCTGCTAACCACATCCTTTAGAATCAGTGCAAGGCACCAAGATCACTGGGAATGACAGCCATGGCATTATAGGCATACCTCGGGGGTTACTGCCTGGTGGGTTCCAGACTGCCATAATAAAGTACATCTCACAGCAAAGCAAGTCAAAGGGAAATTCTGGTTTCCTGTGCATACAAAAGTCATGTTTATACTACACTGTAGTCTATTAGTTGTGCAATAGCATTATGTCTAAAAAACACAATGGGTGTGGTTTGGGGCACGTAGTAACATCAAAGATCTCTGTTCCCAGATAATCATAACAAATATAATAATAATGAAAAAGCTTGAAATATTGCAAGAGTTACCAAAATGTGATACAGAGATATGAAGTGAGCCAACGCTGTAGGAAAAGCTGGCATATGTGCTTGCTCCACACAGGGTTGCTGCAAACCTTCAGTTTGTAAAAAAAAATGCATTACCTCCAAAGTGTGAGAAAGGGAGGCACAAGAAAATGAAGTGTGCCTGTAAACATAATTTCCAGGTGTTTGAAATGTTGCCGATCCGAGGCCATGGCTCATATTTTCAGGCTCAACGTTTTCTCTTGTTTTCTGCAATTCCAGCTGGGGGAGGGTGTTTCCATGACATCGGTAAAAGCACTGGAAAAGACAAAAATGCCATTATAAAGGTTGGATTTTTTTCCTGACATATCAAGATTGGTTCACTTGTAACTTTTAATTTTCCTGAGTGGATCAAACTAATGCTACTAATAAATCAGTCTAGATAATAAACTGAATAAAGAAAAATCGATATCCCTTTCTGAAGGTTTAAACTTTTGTGTCCATGTTTGGCGTTTACAGAGAGCCAGCCTTTTACTCTGTGTATAACTAAATCATTAGGGAAATTTCTTTCAGGGTGGCAGACAAAATGGAAGGTAAAAATGAGAATACATTTATTTGGTACTTATACTTCCATTGGCCCTGGACAAAGTTAAAAAGCAAACACAATCTGCTGTCCATCTATCATTGTTTCCTTCTCTTGCCACCTGTCTTGGGGTTGAAACATTTCTTCTTACATGTTTGCTCTCTCTTCCCTTTTTCCCAGACCGGTTGTCTTGTAATATAAACTTAAGTCGTTTGAAGGCAGGGAACTTATTTTAAACCTCTTGTTCTGGAATTGTGCTACACAGGTCATAATCAAGTTGTAAAATTAACTGTATCAGTGGACTGCATTAGAAGCCAATTAGAGAATAGTTTATCCGATCTGGATAAACTCAGTGCCTTATTGTATTTTGGGGTTAAGAATTTTTAAAAAGAGAACAAATTTCTAATGGTAAGAAGTTGATCTAATTCCTGCCACATAATTGTCTGTGTAATTGTGAAGGAGACCACTACATTTTCAGAGCAACAGATTTTAAATATCAGGGACCGACTTCATCAAAATGTGGATTTAATGTGGTAGTTTCTTTCCAGGATGAAAGTGGCCAGGCCAGTGTGCTTGTAAAGGTCATTCTGTGTGTTTTTATGTCCGTCATACATTTGTAGAGCATGCTCTGAAGTTTACACTTGCCCTTTAACTCCCAGTACAGGAAATCCGCTGCCAGGAATGACTTGCAAAATATTTATGACATTTAAATCATGTTTAAGATTTCTTACTCAGGAAGAGTACGCTATAAAATTTGCATATGGTGTTCAACCGTTAGACTCAAAGTCCTGTATCTGGCCTTCTACAACCTTGGTTATNTTCCAGGATGGAAGTGGCCAGGCCAGTGTGTTTGTAAAGGTCATTCTGTGTGTTTTTATGTCCGTCATACATTTGTAGAGCATGCTGTCAAGTTTACACTTGCCCTTTAACTCCCAGTACAGGAAATCCGCTGCCAGGAATGACTTGCAAAATATTTATGACGTTTAAATCATGTTTAAGATTTCTTACTCAGGAAGAGTATGCTATAAAATTTGCATATGGTGTTCAACCGTTAGACTCAAAGTCCTGTATCTGGCCTTCTACAACCTTGGTTATATAGTTGCTTTATCCTCTAGCCATTTGTTTATATTTGCAATGTTTCTTTTTGTTACTGAACATCATACTTTCTTTTTATTTTTTACTCTCTATTATTGACTAAGTAAATTATAAATTATATAAGTATTTCATCTTATTCAAACAAATCTTGGCATTATGCTATATAGAGGACTTTTTACTGTGAAATATTGAAAAGTTTTAACTTGTGTTGCTTGGAGCTGCAAACTAATCTTTAAATATAGGAACTATCTCACAAACAACTGAAAGCATGAGTGTAGCACATCACACGTGTAATGCTTTGGTTCCTGATTGCCACTAGCATTCATGAGGCATATTTATATTTGGTTGCAACCAACAGTTGTTTAACGTGATATCTACAAACACAGGAGAACACACACTAATTGATTCCTCTAAAAAGGTATTTTTAAAAGTCATTTAGGTTTTAATAAGTAGATTCATTNATGAAATATCTCACAAACAACTGAAAGCATGAGTGTACAACATGACACGTGTAATGCTTTGGTTCCTGATTGCCACTAGCATTCACGAGGCATATTTATATTTGGTTGCAACCAAGAGTTGTTTAACGTGATATCTACAAACACAGGAGAACACACACTAATTGATTCCTCTAAAACGGTATTTTTAAAAGTCATTTAGGTTTTAATAAGTAGATTCATTTTACTGAAAAGGTAAGCTAAAGGTCAGCTAAAGGTAAGAAAAGGTCAGCTAAATATGTACACAATTCTCAGAATCAGGGAATCCTGGGAAGGAGTTTCAGCTAATTATTTTGGAAAATAAATCTGATGCTGATAAGTAGTGAACATCAGATATTGCAGGAGCAGCAATGTGGTGTAGTTGACAATACTGTTTAGTCGCTCAGTCGTGTCCGACTCTTTGTGACCCCATAGACTGTAGCCCACCAGGCTCCTCTGTTCATGGGATTTCCCAGGCAAGAACATTGGAGTGGGGTGCCATTTCCTTCTCCAGATGTGGTATGGAACAAGTGAGGGAGATGGGCTCAGCTTTCCCTGAGAAAATTCCCCCAACGTGCCCCTTCTAATGATGATTATGACTATGATGAGGGGAAAAGGCTCAGGAGAAGCAGAGTGAAAGGAGAGCCAGGAGTCTGAGTCAGAGCCACCACGAGGAGCGGCTCCTCGCACACTCGCTCCACCCCCAGCCAGCGGGTCCTCTCTCCTCACCCATGTCAGCTGGGCTGGCCGAGCTCACTGCTCCTGGAGGTAGACCCACTGACAATATAGGGCAGCATCTCAGACCCTTACTGTTACAAAACTGAGGACTCAAAAAAAAAAAAAAAGTCATCTCATCTAGAATAGGATTGAAGGGACGTCCCTGGTGGTCCAGTGGCTAAGACTTCATGCTCCCAATGCAGGGGGCTGGGGTTTGATCCGTGGTCAGGGAACTAGATCGCACGTGCTGCAACTGAGTTCAAATGCTACAGCTAAAAGATCCCTCATGCCACAAGAGATCCCCTACAAAGATTCTGGGTGCTGCAACTAAGATCCCACATAGCCAAATAAATAAATAAATATTTTTTAAAAAGAATAGTTTTGAAAAATTTTTTGCCCTTCTGGACTTCATTACATTATTTGTAAATACTATACAAAGCAACTATATATGGTAAAGAATCTGCCCACAATGCAGGAGACCCCATTCGACTTCTGGGTCATGAAGAACCACTGGAGGATGGATAGGCTACCCACTCCAGGATTCTTGTAGCTCAGCTGGGAAAGAATCTGCCTTTAATGGGGGAGACCTGGGTTTGATCCCTGGGTTGGGAAGATCCCCTCGAAAAGGGAAATGCTACCCACTCCAGTATTCTGGCCTGGATAATTCCATGGACTGTATCCTCCGTAGGGTCACAAAGAGTCAGACATGACTGAGCAACTTTCACTTTCACTTTTATGTATCTAAGGGACTTCCCAAGTGGTGATAGTGGTAAACAGACTGCCTGCCAATGCAAGAGACTTTAGAGATGCAGGTTTGATCCCTGGGTCGGAAAGATCCCCTGGAGGAGGGCATGGCAACACACTCCCGTATTCTTGCCAGGAGAATCCCATGGACAGAGGAGCCTGGTGGACTATGGTCCACGGGGTTACAAAGAATCAGACACGATTGAAGCGACTTAGCACAGCACACATATCAAGTATATGCCATATTCTAAGATAAAGATAGGAGTGACTAGAAAGATTTTAAAAAGGTAATATGAGCATAGGAGGGCTTACTTTCAGAGATCACAAACATTCAGTACACATGCACAAATTTAACTATGCGGTACAACCATACCAGAGAAATTGTAAGACGGTACAATGACTATCCAAAGAAGTGTATGCATACTGCTTGACTTGAGGAGTAAATTTCTGAGACTCAAAGCTGACTGATTTCATAAAGGAGAATCAAAATATAACTGAAAAATTGGAAGTAGGTCTAAGTGTTGGGGTGGCCCTGGCTCTGGAAACAGTCTGCCAGTGTCCACCTTCATAAGAGCTTACTGTGCCTGTCATTTCCTCTGCTTCTGGGAAATGTAAAGCAGATAGATACTTCATATGATTTAATGAGTTAATAGACACATAGAAATTTCAGTAGTACTTGCTACCTAAAAAGTACTCAGAAACATTGGCCATTATTTTGTTTCTGTAATTCTCATTTTAGGAAAGTTTATGAGGAAAGAATACACTAGAAACAAAGTTGAATATCATTCAGGGAAGACACATAGATGGGTAAGAAGCACATGAAAAGATGCTCAACATCACTAATTATTAGAAAAATGCAAATCAAAACTAAATGAAGTATCACTTCACACTGGTCAGAATGGCCATTATCAAAAAAACATCTACAAACAATAAATGCTTTAGAAGGTATGGAGGAAAGGGAACCTTCTAGCACTGTTGGTAGGAGTGTAAATTGATACAGACACTATGGGGAATAGTATACTGCTGCTGCTGAGTCACCTCAGTCGTGTCCGACTCTGTGCGACCCCATGGACTGCAGCCCACCAGGCTCCCCCGTCCCTGGGATTCTCCAGGCAAGAACACTGGAGTGGGTTGCCATGTCCTTCTCCAGTGCATGAAAGTGGAAAGTGAAAGTGAAGTCACTGAGTCATGTCCGACTCTTAGCAACCCCATGGACTGCAGCCCACTAGGCTCCTCCGCCCATGGGGTTTTCCAGGCAAGAGCACTGGAGAGGGGTGCCATTGCCTTCTCTGGAGAACAGTATGGAGGTTCCTTAAAAGAAATAAAACTAAAAATAGCATGACCATATGACCCAGGGTATGTGCATGTGTGCCAAGAGTACCTGATTTTGTGCATGATCTTCAACTATGTCAGATTTTTTGCAACCCCATAGACTGTAGCCCACCAGGCTCCACTCTCCGTGGGATTCTCCCACTATTGGCCATATGCCATGCGAAAATCAAAATTCAAAGAGACACAAGCACCACAGTGTTCACTGCAGCACCCTTTACGATAGCCAGGACATAATGCTGCTGCTGCTGCTGCTGCTGCTGCTAAGTCGCTTCAGTCATGCAACCCCATAGACGGCAGCTCACCAGGCTCTCCCGTCCCTGGGATTCGCCAGGCAAGAGCACTGGAGTGGGCTGCCATTTCTTGCTCCAATGCATGAAAGTGAAAATTGAAAGAGAAGTCCTTCAGTCCTATCCCACTCTTTGCGACCCCATGGACTGCAGCCCACCAGGCTCCTCCATCCATGGGATTTTCCAGGCAAGAGTACTGGAGTGGGATGCCATTGCTTTCTCCGAGCCAGGACATGGGAGCAACTTAAATGTCCATCTACAGATGAATAGATAAAGAAGATATGGTACATATATACAATGAAATAGTACACAGCCATAAAACGAAAAGAAATTGAATTATTTGTAGAGCTTTGAATGAACCTAAAATCTGTCATACAGAGTGAAGTAAGTCAGAAAGAGTAAAACAAATATGATATATTAACACATATATGTGGAATCTAGAAAAATGGGACGGCTGACCCTACTCGAAGGGCAGGAACGGAGACACAGGTGCAGAGAACAGACATGGCATGGAGGGGGTAGGCAGGGTAGGGTGGGATGGATTGGGAGAGGAGGATAGGCACGTGCTCACTCCCATGTGTGGAACAGAAAGCTAGTGGAACCTGCTGTGTAACAGAGAGAGCTCAGCGCCGTGCTCTGTCATGGCCTAGAGGGGTGGGTAGGGGTTGGGAGTGAGGGGTGGGTAGGCGTTGGGGGGGAGGGCTAAGAGGGAGAGGATATACGTGTACGCACGGCAGATGCACTTTGCTGTGCAGCATAAACTAACACAACGCTGTAAAGCAACTCTATTTCAGTTAAAATTTTTTTGGAAACCAGTAAAGACTTCACTGGGGTTGAGCTGTCGGTAAGAAAGTGTAAAGCCGCCACCTCAACTGGAGGTCAGAGGTATCGAGCACACCTGAAAGAGTTTCTCAAATTCTCATATCTGTCTTTTTTTCTTTCCCCTCCCACCCAATACTCATTTGAATACAACCCACTGCACATCTACTTAAGAAAAACCACTTTACAGTTACTGATGGGAGTGTGGGAGTGTGCATTTGTTCCTCATATGCATGGGGAAGAGTAAAGATTTGAGAAAAATTCGCATATTCAGAAAATACTTAGCACCAGAGATAGACTTGGCATTGTGTGCTACCATTGGTGTAAAGGGAAGATTACATTCATAAAAGAAGACAAACTTTATGTGAGAGACACAATTATCTAATCAGTGAAAGTGTACATGCTTCCGTTTTACAATTTACTCCAAGCCAGCACAGGGTCTGGCATGTAAAAAACCAGGAAAATAGTAGCTCCTTCCTAGACTGATTAAACTCTTCATCTGAATTCCAAGCATTCTTAAAGATCGAGTTGAGTGCACTGCCCTAAATTCGTAAAGTAGCTGAGAACTAATGGGGGCTTGATCTGTAAGCTCTTAACTGAGCGCAAGGAGTCCTATTTGCATTTAGATTTTATGGTTCTGTAAATGCAGCAGGGACAATATTTGAGGAGATGTAGGGTTTCCCAGGTGGTGCTGGTGGAAAAGAACCTGCCTGCTAACACAGGAGACATAAGGAATATGGGTTGGACCCCTGGGTTGGGAAAATCCCCTGGAGGAGGGCATGGCAACCCACTCCGGTACTCTTGCCTGGGGAATCCCATGGACAGAGGAGCCTGATGGGCTAGAGCCCATGGGATCACAGAGAATCGAACATGACTGAAGCTTATGCACAGAACTCTGTCCTCTTGGCATGCATGCACAGAACTGGGTGCCCTTTTTGTGCACTGACTTTTGCAAGAATAAAGGGCAACAGACATCCTTCCTTACTTCCACCAGTGTCTCAGTATGTCTATGTGCCAGAACCTTCATATCCAGCCAAGGATGCAACTTAGGGTGACAGCCACCTTGGGGGGTCAACCCTGTGGGAATGGATGCTCCCAGAGGTGTCTTTTTAGCTCATAAGATTTGCTCTAACTCAGGGATTGATCTGTTCAAAATTATCCTGCATATACGCTCTCCTGGCATATGAGTCTCAAAATGCCTCCACACCAGAGTTTCTCAGCCTCAGCACACTTGCCATTTTGGACCAGATAACTCTGCCGTGAGGGCTGTCCTGTGCATTGCAGGGTGTCTGGCAGCTCCTCTGGCCTCTACTCTCTAGATATCAATAAAACTCAGTTACATCAACAACAACAAAAATGTCCTAGACATTACCAAATGTCCCCTGGGAAACAACAACCTCCCCTCTTTGAGAACCACTTCTCTAAGTTGATGAATTGTAAACATGTTTTAGTGACAGTGGCTGAGACCAAACCAGCTGCTTCATTAGGATGGGTACAGGAGCAGTCGACAATGGCATGGGCCACTCATTGTGGACATCAGATGCGTTCACTGTGCCAACAAGAGGGATGAGCAACTAGAGATAAGTGAGGATTGGGAACCAACAATAGGACTCACCAGAAAACGCATGAGGGTGAACAGTGATTGTGTATTTTTCCCCAAGGAAGTTAGGACCTAAACTCTGAATGCTGGTGGAATCCTTGGCTGGATCCAGGCAGCTAGGTAGTTAGTTCAGGAAACTAAGCACGCAAGAAGCACCGATCTCTGCACCAGCAATCCTGAACTTCACCCTGGCTAGCTCTTCATCCAATGCTCCCTGCTTTGTGCACCCCTGTTGACTTGATCCATGGTGCAGTCGGTACCTGCCAGCTGGCTGTGAAAAGATGAACTAAGTCAATCAGATTTCTTTTCTCTTAATATACATGGGAGGGGAAAATTGAATTTGACAACTAGAAAATGACAGTGTGCAGCAGATAAGTAGCTAACTCAGCTGAACAGCAAAGTTTCAAAATGGAAATGCTCTTGTTTGTTTCTAAAATATACATGCTGTGAGCTGATCCACAAACTCTGCCCTTCCGAGCTTTCTCAAGTCAGGTTGTACAGCTTCTACTAGAATACATTTGCTTGTATGTAGTCTTAAAATAAGCCCTCTGTTACTTGTGCTGGGTGAAGCGAGTCTGTTCCTTGTTGATAAATGTGCCTCTTTTAAGGGTTTCCCAAGTGGTGCTAGGGGTAGAGAACTCCCCTGCCAATGCAGCAGACTTAAGAGATGTGGGTTCAGTGCCTGGTCCTAGAAGATGTCCTGGATGAGGGCATGGTAGCCCACTCCAGGAGACTCCCATGGACAGAGACGCCTGGCAGGCCACAGCCCATGGGGTCGCAAAGAGGCAGACAGGACTGAGCAGCTAACATTTTTACTTGGGCTAGCGGTAAAGAACCCGCCTGCCAACGCAGGAGACGTAGCAGATGCGGATTTGACCCCCGGGTCAGGACCATCTCTTTGAAGAGGGCACAGATACCCGCTCCAGTATTCTGCGTGAAGAATCCCGTGGAAGGGGAGCCTAGCGGGCTACAGTCCATGGGGTCGCAATGAGTAGAACATGACTGAAGTGACTAGTATGCCGCCTGCATGCTAAACAAATATTAGTATTTTAATAGATAATACATGTTGCAATGTACACAAAAACAGAAATTAACAGTGTTAAAAGAATGTAAGCAAGTAAATACAAATGAAAATTTGAACACTTAATTATTCAAATTCTGTGATCGCTAGATTAGCTAGAATGTCCTTTGGGGTACATGCCATCCTCTGTATGGAAGTTCTGTTTCATATTATAGGTGTTTAGTGTCCAAAAAGAATTTCTTTCCACTAATGGTGGTCTGCATAGAAATATCAAGAAAGGGCTTATCGTGAATGGTAAGCATGGTTCTTTATTTATTTTCTGTTTGCTTTTTAATTTTTACTGAATTATAGTTGATTTGGGGCTTCCCAGGTAGCACCAGCAGTAAAGAACCAACCTGCCGAAGCAGGAGACATAAGAAGAGCAGGTTCAAACCCTGGGTCGGGAAGATCCCCTGGAGGAGGGCATGGCAACTCTCTCCAGCTTTCCTGCCTGGAGAATCCATGGACAGAGGAGCCTGGGGGGCTGCAGTCCATAGGCTCTCAAAAAGCCGGACAGGACTAAAGCGACCTAGCATGCATGCAGGCACGTGCCTGTTTTAAACACTAGAGCTTTACCAATTCCATGGAAAATCTGAGTAAGGTATTGGGAGGAAAAGTTCACAAGCATCAAACTTTTTTTTTTATATACTTTCAGTGATGTCACCATGAGTCTGAAGGTGTTACGCACACTGTTATATTACCTTTATCACTTTACAAACTGTCAGCGCTGATATTGAACAGACAAGCGTGACATGCGCCTGTCAAAGGCACTCAGTGGCTGTCAAGTGTGTGTAGCATTAATTTTTGTTTGTGTGCTGCCTTGGTAAATCGAGTTTGAAACAAATGCTCAATTATGTGAGTATACTGCAGGGAAATGTTATTGCAAAGAATTGCTTTTATTTCACCTGAAATAGTCTTCCTGCCTGACTTAACAAATTAAATTAGTCATGGCGATGTGAGAGAGAAACTACATTTTATAGGTTTGTCAATATCAAAGCCAGTGGCTCATGGTACTTCTGTGACCACATAGCTGTTATGCCAAATACCCCACTGTCTCTTTCCTTCTGATTTCCCTGAACTTGCTTTATTGGCTGGAAGTTCAGAACATCCCCTTCTGTGAGCATGTGCTTGGTGGTGTATTCTTCCAGTGGAGACTCAATTTAGGAATGTCCTCTAAGGCCTGGAGAAGGCTCAGTTTCAGGGGGCTCTTTGCCCATACAGAGGGGGTTTCCTCTTCTCTTCTCAGGCAAGGCCTGCACCTGCCGCAGATCCGTCACCACCATGGATCAGCACCCAGAGGCGACTCACCAGCCAGGACAACACGGCCAGGTCTTCAGAAAGACAGACGTGCTCAGATTCTCACTGGTGCTCTTTATTTGAAAACAACCGAAATACTGCAATGGAAACAAATCATAAAACTTCACATACCCAAAATGAAATCACATTAAATGCAAAATCAGAAGGGAGGCCAGTGTATTTATAGGTTTAAAGATAGCAAGTTGCCTTAAAAAAAAAAAAAGAATTCATTAGGACAGATCGGCCAAATGATTTGGAAATGAGATTATTGTGAAAAGCACTATAATACAGGGCTCAGTTCAGTTCAGCTCAGTTGCTCAGTCCTGTTCAACTCTTTGTGACCCCATGGACTGCAGCACCCCAGGCCTCATTGTCCATCATCAACTCCTGGAGTTTACCCAGATCCATGTCCATTGAGTCGGTGATGCAATCCACCCATCTCATCCTCTGTCATCCCCTTCTCCTCCTGCCTTCAGTCTTTCCCAGCATCAGGGTCTTTTCAAATGAGTCAGCTCTTCGCATCAGGTGGCCAAAATATTGGAGTTTCAGCTTCAGCATCAGTCCTTCCAATGAATATTCAGGACTTATCTCCTTTAGGATGGACTGGTTGGATCTCCTTGCAGTCCAAGGGACTCTCAAGAGTCTTCCCCAACACCACAGTTCAAAAGCATCAATTTTTCGGTGCTCAGCGTTCTTTATAGTCCAACTCTCACATCCATACATGACCACTGGAAAAATATAGGGCTAGTCAATCCTTTTTGAACTATGAGAACTGTGCAAACTTTCACTAATCAAAAATCATTGAAGGATTTAAGCTGACAATAAATGTTAATTTTAAAAAAAAGGACCAAAATGGGAAGGAAATCCAGAGAAGAGGAAATGTATGTATATGCATGGCTGATTCACTTTGCTGTTCAGCAGAAACTAACACAACATTGTAAAGCAAATATACTCTAGTAAAAATTAATAAAAAATAAAATAAAAAATTTTTTAAAGGACTAATAGGATATTAATGTTATATACTGCCTTATATTTTAATGATGCAGCTGACTCTTTTGGTGAAGTTGAAGAAATAAAAATAAAAAGAACTGAACCCTATTAGGTAGTTAGAGAGTACTGGGCAGAGTTCCCTGTCTATACTCAGGCAGGTGCTCATTAGTTATCTATTTGAGGTATAGTACTGTGTATATGTCAGTTCCAACCTCCCAGTTTATTCCTCACCACCCACGCAGCCAGGGAAACATAGGTTTGTTTGTTACATCTGTGATTCTATTTTCATTTTGTAAATAAATTTTTTTCTTTTAGAATCTACATATAAGTGATCTCATATATTTTTCTCTGACTTACTTCACTTGGTATGAGGGTCTCTGTTCCATCCATGTTGCTGCAAATGGCATGATCTCATTCTTTTTTATGACTGAGTAATATTCCATTGGGCTTTTGTGCCACATCTTCTTTGTTCACGCCTCTGTCAATGGACATTCAGGTTATTCCCACGTCTTAGCTATTGTAAATAATACTGTGGTGAACACTGGGGTACATGTATCTTTATGAACTATGGTTTTCTCTGGTGGATATATATATATATATATATAACTGATTCACTTTGCTGTATACTTGGCGCAAATACAACGTTGTAAGTCAACTACACTCCACTAAAAATTAAAAAGCAAATAACAAAGAAAGAACCATGCTTAACATTTATGATGAGCTCTTTACTGATATTTTTATGTAGGCAGCCATAAGTGGAAAAAATTGGTTTTGGACTTTTGACACCTATAATACTAAACGGGAATTCCCTAAAGAGGGTGATTTGTACCCCAAAGACCATTCTAGGTAATTACAGAAGTTGGATAATTAAGTGTGTGTGTGTGTGTTAGTCGCTCAGTCGTGTCCGACTCTTTGCAGCCCCACAGACGGCAGCCCACCAGGCTGCTCTGTCCCTGGGATTTCCAGGCAAGAATACTGGAGTGGGTTGCCGTTTCCCTCTACGATGCGTGCATGTATGCTACGTTGCTTCAGTAGTGTCCAAGTCTGTGTGGCCCTATGGGCAGCAGCCCACCAGGATCCTCTGTCCATGGGATTCTCCAGGCACGAATACTGGAGTATCAACCTCCAAATGAGACTCCTTTAGATTCTTTAGTTTTCTACAGAAAGCAAAGTATTTCCTTCTAGTTTTGTTAATAGTCACATACTACAAACTACAAATGGTATTTATTTTCTTCTATACTTAATACCGGAGAAGGCAATGGCACCCCACTCCAGTACTCTTGCCTGGAAAATCTCATGACTGAGCGACTTCATTTTCACTTTCACTTTCATGCATTGGAGAAGGGAATGGCAACCCACTCCAGTATTCTTGCCTGGAGAATCCCAGGGATGGCAGAGCCTGATGGGCTGCCATCTATGGGGTCTATGGGGTCTATGGGGTCAACTAAAGCGACTTAGCAGCAGCAGCAGCAGCCTTAATACAGTTAAAAAGCTATCAACTCCTCTGATAAATCTTCACTTTAATCCCATCTTTTCCCATAAAAGTCAAAATAGTCAAGTGGTCTGCAGTACAATGAGGCTTCCCAAGTGGTGATAGTGGTGAAGAATGTAAAAGTGAAAGTGAAGTCGCTCAGTGGTGTCCGACTCTTAGCGACCCCATGGACTGCAGCCCACCAGGCTCCTCCGCCCATGGGGTTTTCCAGGCAAGAGTACTGGAGTGGGGCGCTGATGCCTTCCAGTGGTGAAGAACTGCCTGCCAATGCAGGAGACATAAGGGACTTGGGCTCCTTCCCCGGGTTGGAAAGATTCCCCTGGAGGAGGAAATGGCAATCCACTTCAGGATTCTCGTCTGGAGAATTCCCATGGACAAACAAGCCTGGAAGGCTATACGTTCCATGGGCTTGTAAAGAGTCAGACTTGACTGAAGCCACTTAGCATGCATAATTCAATAGTTTTCCAGAGCGCTTGGGAACGAATACTTGTGGACAGATCAGGTTTATACAGTCAGGCTAACCATTCATATGTGAAAACTTTTATCTTGTTGTGTAGTTAACAAATCCTCCTTCACCTAAATATTACATCTTTCCATAAGCCTGATAATAGTTTTCTACTGAGAGAGACTTTCCCTAATAGTTATAAATATTTGTTGGGGCTATTGTTTTTCTCATTATAAATCTAATAAATACTGAACTGGTCCAGCTAGTTAGGCTCCTCGGGATCACAGAGAGAAGCGTATCTGGATGATACACATGGAGGTATCATCTTTCCTAGGTGTGCATATGTTGGACTCTGTTCTAATAGTCCCTCCCAACAGATATATGGAATCTGATTAATGGTCTATCCCAGGAGTTGTGCAATAAGAGACCCTAGAGAGCATATCTCCCAACTTAATGGGCCACAACAGCTTTGGGGCTTTTAAATCAAGCAGAGTTGAATAATCTTTCTTCTGTCATTATTAACCATGACAATTTATGTCCAGAGGTGCAGCCTGGCCTGGGTGTTTATGGCACCATTTGATCTGTCTACAGCACTGTTATAGACTGAATGATATTTTCTGCAAAATTCATATGTGGAAGTACTAATCGCCAGTACACCAGGATATAGCTATATTTGGAAACAGAGTCTTCAAAGAGATAAACGAGGTTAAGTGAGAGCACTGAGGTAGGTCCTAATCCAGCATGACTAGTGTCCTTNAATCTTCACTTTAATCCCATCTTTTCCCATAAAAGTCAAAATAGTCAAGTGGTCTGCAGTACAATGAGGCTTCCCAAGTGGTGATAGTGGTGAAGAATGTAAAAGTGAAAGTGAAGTCGCTCAGTGGTGTCCGACTCTTAGCGACCCCATGGACTGCAGCCCACCAGGCTCCTCCGCCCATGGGGTTTTCCAGGCAAGAGTACTGGAGTGGGGCGCTGATGCCTTCCAGTGGTGAAGAACTGCCTGCCAATGCAGGAGACATAAGGGACTTGGGCTCCTTCCCCGGGTTGGAAAGATTCCCCTGGAGGAGGAAATGGCAATCCACTTCAGGATTCTCGTCTGGAGAATTCCCATGGACAAACAAGCCTGGAAGGCTATACGTTCCATGGGCTTGTAAAGAGTCAGACTTGACTGAAGCCACTTAGCATGCATAATTCAATAGTTTTCCAGAGCGCTTGGGAACGAATACTTGTGGACAGATCAGGTTTACACAGTCAGGCTAACCATCCATATGTGAAAACTTTTATCTTGTTGTGTAGTTAACAAATCCTCCTTCACCTAAATATTACTTCTTTCCATAAGCCTGATAATAGTTTTCTACTGAGAGAGACTTTCCCTAATAGTTATAAATATTTGTTGGGGCTATTGTTTTTCTCATTATAAATCTAATAAATACTGAATTGGTCCAGCTAGTTAGGCTCCTCAGGATCACAGAGAGAATCATATCTGGATGATACACATGGAGGTATCATCTTTCCTAGGTGTGCATATGTTGGACTCTGTTCTAATAGTTCCTCCCAACAGATATATGGAATCTGATTAATGGTCTATCCCAGGAGTTGTGCAATAAGAGACCCTAGAGAGCATATCTCCCAACTTAATGGGCCACAACAGCTTTGGGGCTTTTAAATCAAGCAGAGTTGAATAATCTTTCTTCTGTCATTATTAACCATGACAATTTATGTCCAGAGGTGCAGCCTGGCCTGGGTGTTTATGGCACCATTTGATCTGTCTACAGCACTGTTATAGACTGAATGATATTTTCTGCAAAATTCATATGTGGAAGTACTAATCGCCAGTACACCAGGATATAGCTATATTTGGAAACAGAGTCTTCAAAGAGATAAACGAGGTTAAGTGAGAGCACTGAGGTAGGTCCTAATCCAGCATGACTAGTGTCCTTGTAAGAAGAGGATGCAGACACGCCCAGGGCAAAGCCCATGAAGGCAAAGGCGGGGGTGGCCTCCTGTAAGTCAGGGGCTCTGAGATATCGCAGAGTGAAATCAGCCCTGCCCACACCCTGATGTCAGACTTCCAGTGTCCAGAACCATGAGAAAATACATTTCTGTTGCTTAAGCCATCTCGTCTGTTATATCTTGTTGTGACAGTCCTAGATGACTAATAGAAGAAGTTTTACTGAGCAGTATTTGAACCATCAGCAACTTCAGAGAGTGTAAATTATTTTGGTGCAAAAGGAATATTACAATTAGCAATAAGCCTTCCTAGAAATAACAACTGTTAACACTTGAATGTATTTTTTCTGGTCATTTAACATTATATTTTAGTATTTTTGTTGTTAAATATTCTTAGTAAAATATTAGTAAGGCTGTAAATAATCCATCCATAAATGTATTTCAACAAAATTCTAGTACTGGATATTAAACTTGAACTTTTATAAGCCTATTATGTTACTATTATAACTAGCTACCGAAAGGAGTTTATTATATAAATCCTCACCCAAGTCCTTTATGTACTTAGAGTCCAAAGCAGATATTTACTGAGAAAAACAAAATGAAATAGTGTTATATAGGCAAGTAGTTTTGTTATCTCTTTCTAAAAGGCTTTTACCAATTTCTGCTCACAGTAGCAACTAAGATAATAATTGGCATGGTCACAGAAATATTAAATGTTGTAAATTTTTCTAACCTATCTTACTTAAGTAAGGTTAAGTAATTTTACTTTTTTAGGTTATTGAAATGCTTTCCTCTGTGGATCATCCTTTTTCCTCTTCTGTCACTTATCCAGTTATGCTCTTAATATTTTCCTGTGCAAATATTCCTATAATTTGGAAGTGATTCTAGTTTTTTCTTTTTCCAAAAACATTTCCTTTTTTTGATTGTCTTTTAGTGACTTTAGAACGTTTATAATAATATTGAAAAATAGTGGTGATACCAGTTACTCTCATTTTATTCACTGCTATTTTGTTAATATCCCTATGACAGTATTTTATAATTTCTGTTGATAAAGCAGAAATTTGGTGGAAATTAGAAAGTTAGTAGATAACAATCTAAATTTAGTAATTCATAACTAGCTTTTATTCATTTTTGAGATAAGTTCAAATTCAGTTGTAAAACATAAGACACAAAGCTCTCTCATACACGCCACCACTTTTCTGCCAATGGCAATGTCTTCTATGAAGGGAAAGCGTTAGTCACTCAGTTGCGTCCCACTCTTTGTGACCCTATGGACTGTAGTCCACCAGACTCCTCTGTCCGTGGGATTCTCCAGATGAGAATACTGGAGTGAGCAACCATTCCCTTCTCCAGGGGATCTTCCCAACCCAGGGATCAAACCCAGGTCTTTTGCATTGCAGGCAGATTCTTGCTGTNATATTAGTAAGGCTGTAAATAATCCATCCATAAATGTATTTCAACAAAATTCTAGTACTGGATATTAAACTTGAACTTTTATAAGCCTATTATGTTACTATTATAACTAGCTACCGAAAGGAGTTTATTATATAAATCCTCACCCAAGTCCTTTATGTACTTAGAGTCCAAAGCAGATATTTACTGAGAAAAACAAAATGAAATAGTGTTATATAGGCAAGTAGTTTTGTTATCTCTTTCTAAAAGGCTTTTACCAATTTCTGCTCACAGTAGCAACTAAGATAATAATTGGCATGGTCACAGAAATATTAAATGTTGTAAATTTTTCTAACCTATCTTACTTAAGTAAGGTTAAGTAATTTTACTTTTTTAGGTTATTGAAATGCTTTCCTCTGTGGATCATCCTTTTTCCTCTTCTGTCACTTATCCAGTTATGCTCTTAATATTTTCCTGTGCAAATATTCCTATAATTTGGAAGTGATTCTAGTTTTTTCTTTTTCCAAAAACATTTCCTTTTTTTGATTGTCTTTTAGTGACTTTAGAACGTTTATAATAATATTGAAAAATAGTGGTGATACCAGTTACTCTCATTTTATTCACTGCTATTTTGTTAATATCCCTATGACAGTATTTTATAATTTCTGTTGATAAAGCAGAAATTTGGTGGAAATTAGAAAGTTAGTAGATAACAATCTAAATTTAGTAATTCATAACTAGCTTTTATTCATTTTTGAGATAAGTTCAAATTCAGTTGTAAAACATAAGACACAAAGCTCTCTCATACACGCCACCACTTTTCTGCCAATGGCAATGTCTTCTATGAAGGGAAAGCGTTAGTCACTCAGTTGCGTCCCACTCTTTGTGACCCTATGGACTGTAGTCCACCAGACTCCTCTGTCCGTGGGATTCTCCAGATGAGAATACTGGAGTGAGCAACCATTCCCTTCTCCAGGGGATCTTCCCAACCCAGGGATCAAACCCAGGTCTTTTGCATTGCAGGCAGATTCTTGCTGTCTGAACCATCAGAGAAGTCCAGTGTCTTGTACAACCAGGAAACTGACATTGATACTGATGAAATTAAATCAATCTTATTTGAATAACTAGAAAAAAAGAAGAACACTACAGAACAGAATGAAAACTCACACTTTTCATCCCATATAGCAAGGCTAAGTCTTGTTTCTGAAACTCGATTCACTTAAACACATGTGATTAAGTCACTATGCTTCATTTCTCCATTAATAATGATGCTACTTATCAGCTAAGTAGAAATATGTTGTATCAAATTTAGGAATTACAGATAAATAAATACTGCGTTAAAATTTAACAAGTTTATAGACAAATATTTAACTATGGTTGAGAGATTAATTGTGTAAAGTAAATCAACGTTTTTAAAACAACTGTCATAGAAAAACCATTGGTTATTAACCATTGGTTAATTAACTAGAAGCAGTTTATTGGTGGACTTCCACAGCAATATGGCCTACTCAATATTTTTATCATAAAGATTTAAAAGGGATGACGTCATGTTTCATCCAAATCATAACAGGCAGGTGCCAAATTAATGAATGCAATTTACTGGACAAAATGTAATACTGAAAAATCAAAGTTTTCATTTGGAAATTAACTAAACATGAGTCCATGTTATGAAGGCAATAGGACTGGAACCTTCTCATCCCCCTCAAAAAGAAAAAATAGCGGGGAAGGAGACTTGTGGGTTTTATTTAAGTAAACATCCCATAATTCCATATGAATCTTATCTCCAGAGAAGAAATATAAACCGAGTTGTCTAAGGTCTAGGATTCAAAGAATCTAAGTAACAGTTGTAAGAGACTTATTTGCTTTACTAGAGTAAGGGAGTTAAATAGACATTTGGGTTTTCTATTTAAAAGAGGGATTTGTGAATATGGACAAATTCTGGAAAGGAAATTTAGGAAACATGGGGGAAACCATGGGGATCTTTGATGAGACCATTTTTCGCTTGTAGACAATACCGACAGACTCTTGATGATTTAAGAAAATGGAACGAATTGAAAAGATCTCGGGCCACAGAAACGGAACTGAGAGCTGGAGACTGTGTCTAAGCAAGAAGCCAAGCACAAGGAAATCTGGGATCCACTGGCAAAAAACCGCAGGAGCTATCTGAGTAGCATTCCAGCACCAGGGTGACTTGCATGCCCCCAATTATTTGTCTTACGATTCCAGCTGGCTGCACGCTTCCCAGGATTTAAAGCCCTGGGATGGAGAGCCCTATGGTCATGTCAGCTGCTTGTCCTGGGCTGGGAGAGGAAGCCTCTGGCCAAGGACAGGGGCTCTAGCCCTGAAATGGAAGGGAAGAGGATTTCACCTGAGGCTGCAACAAGAATGCAGACAAGGGGAGAGAAAAATCATTCTCTTAGAAAGAAATGACAAAAACCAGGTGGTCAGAGAAACAAATGTCCACCTCAGAATGAATGAATGTCCTACATTTATGAACAGCCAAAAGTACTTGCTGAAACTGAACTCAGTGGGTTGTTCAGACTTCTGTCAAAGGCATTTAGTTCAACTACATGATAAGCCTTGCTGGCTATACATTATGACTCGGGATTGAAGAGGACTCAATGACTGCATGACCTCTGGGACTAGTTCCAAATCAAGCTTTTAGAGTAATAGAGGGCAGCAATTATGCATCATAATACTAATTTGCATGACAGTTATTTCACTTTATCTTGATAACATATTGGAACATAATTTGTCTTTTGAGGCTTAGAATATGTTTTTAGAATGGTACTTTGTAAGGAGTTCAAAGACACTGCATAAGAGAGAAAGCAAAGCACTAGAATAATTACCTTGGAAGCCACTTAAAGGATTTCTGTGTGCTTGGGAATATCTAAACCTATGATTCCATCCACTGGCTGTATAACCACACTGGTAGCTCCAACTCTTTAGAGGTTATTAAAAAGACTTCTCAATTTATAAAAGTAAAAATTGACTTAAATATCTACTAGTCAAAATAACTAAGGGAAAGGTGTTACGGATTTAAGGAAATGACTTAAAATATTCCTATGTTCTTTATTTTCTGTTTCCTAAATTGGAAGAAGTCAATGTATTTATAATACAGGTTTTCAGAACATGTTTACTGTTTTCCGAGTATTTTCAAGTGCATCTGAATGTCAAACTTAAAGAAGAGGCGACCCCATCCTTTTAATGAGCTGGATGCTTGTAGATTCAGATGGGTCTTTCTGTATAAATAAAAGAGAGAGAGAATGTTATCTGGAATATATTTTGGTGTACATAAACTTTCTATGACCATGATTTAGTTATAGAAATTATATTGATAGAGAACTATCAAAAGCAAATATATGTATATTCTTTCAATGTAAGGTTTAAATCCAAATGTAAGGTTTAAAACATGATCTATTATTTGTTTCTGATTGAATAAGGCTACTAGGTAGATTTTTTTAAAAAATTTAAAGCCTATAATTCCACTTTGCATCATGAACAGTTTGTCACCAATTCTAAGAGATTAGCCTCAAGGCACCCATAATGGATACTTTTTGATGCTACAGATGGCAAAACAGCCGATAGGAACATGTCTGGTNATTCCACTTTGCATCATGAACAGTTTGTCACCAATTCTAAGAGATTAGCCTCAAGGCACCCATAATGGATACTTTTTGATGCTACAGATGGCAAAACAGCCGATAGGAACATGTCTGGTAGGCATTCTGTTTCTCTCGAGTGGAATCCAACATGAAGTGTTGTACAGCTATAGCATGGTGAATTTCTGTAAAAACTCCTCATGTTTTATATCTCCTTTTTGCCCTCTTATAGTTTGAATCTATAGTGTGTCTCTTTCTAGCACAAGGGGAACAGTCAAGGATGACCTGCATTTCTGATGAAATTTCAAATCAGGAGTCACCTTTTGTAAAACAGAATCTAGACAGTTCTAGTTAATATAGTGAGAGGTTTAAAAAAATATTTCTGAATACATAAATATATCCTGCATACAGATATGCTCAGTCACTTTAGTCGTGTCCAACTCTTTGCAACCCTGTGGACTGTAGCCCGACAGGCTCCTCTGTCCATGGGATTCATCAGGAAGGAATACTGGCATGCGTGAGTGGGTTGCCATGCCCTCCTTCAGGGTATCTCACCAATTCAGGGATGGAACCTACGGCTCCTGTATTGCTGACAGATTCTTGATCACTGATACATATATCCTACTTTTGTTCATTCCTGTACATAAAGCTCCCAAAGCTATTTGAAAAATGGTGGGGGTTTATTCAATCAATGTGATATTTGGAAAGCTTGATTACAATACTCTTTTTCTAAAGTCTAGGTTCTTCTCTTTAATGGTTACCCCTATAGTTCAAATGGTGAAGAATCTGTCTGCAATGTAGGGGACCCAGGTTCAACCCTTGAGTCAGGAAGATCCCCTGGAGAAGGAAATGGCAACCCACTCCAGTATTCTTGCTGGAGAATCCCACGGACCTGGTGGGCTACAGTCCATGTGGTCACAAAGAGTCTGACACAGCTAAGTGACTAACACACACTCACACATTTTCTTANATCATGCCTTACGTATTCATGATAAAGAGGCTTCTCTTGGTATTTTTACAGTGTTCTGATTTAGACCAAAATCAAAGAAGCTGAATTAAGGAAAAGGACGTAGGAACTGTACCCGTAATTATGCCCTCATATGTTCTTAATTTTTAATTTATTGCTCAAATTAAAGTGTTTATTTTAACTATATTAAGGTATAAAGTGAAGAAAAAAATAAGAGTTAAGACAAATTTTCCCACAAGATTATTTTAAAACCTATCTTGTGCTATGAATCAAGAACATTCTATACGCCAGTGTCTTTCTTTCATAATATTCCAGGAAATGTCATTTGCAACAGGAGGCTGCCAAAAATGATAAATACAAAAATTGTTATGGTGAAAATCACCCTGTGCTTATAGAAGGTTAAACTCCTAGGCCAAGGGTTGTAATCTTTATGTTCTGGAACACTGTACAAAAGGAGAAAAACATAGAAAAGTAGGCTTTTCCCTCAGGCAATGTGATAGAGATTTTTTAATTAAGAACCATGGGGTCTATGAGGGAATTCTAAGTTTATAAGTATTTGACTGAAATAAACCAGAACTTGAACTGAAACTGATTCAGATGAAGGAATCTGCTGAGTCATCTTTCCTTCATGTTCACCAAGTTTTTGCACAAATCCTCACATACACCAAGGTGTAAGATGAAACTCTAAAACATGCAAAGTAGAAATTGAAAACAAATCAGAGAAAGATGCTCTTAAAGCTGCATTTGTACCCTAAAGTATAGATCAATTTTGAACATGTAAATTTCTAGGACTGATAGATATATTTTATCAGTTCAGTTCAGTCACTCAGTTGTGTCTGACTTTTTGTGACCCCATGGACTGCAACACGCCAGCCTTCCCTGTCCCTCACCAACTCCTTGAGCTTACTCAAACTCATGTCCATTGAGTCAGTGATGCCTCACAACCATCTCATCCTCTGTCATCCCCTTCTTTTCCTGCCTTCAATCTTTCCCAGCATCAGGATCTTTTCAAATGAGTCAGCTCTTTGCATCAAGTAGCAAAAGTATTGGAGTTTCAGCTTCAACATCAGTCCTTCCAAAGAATATTATGGACTGATTTCCTTTAGGATGGACTGGTTGGATCTCCTTACAGTCCAAGGGACTCTCAAGAGTCTTCTCATACACCGTAGTTCAAAAGCATCCATTGTTTGATGCTCAGCTTTCTTTATAGTCCAACTCTCACATCCAAACATGACTAGTGGAAAAAGATATATTTTACAGAGGGATGTATATTCAATAGTAGTAATGATCTGACTTGGAAAGGAGGCTCTAACTCCCATCCTTTAACATTAATGACAAAGAAATGTGATTTTTCTTAAACTTTGAGAGATATATTATTCATCTTTAAATTAAATATTACAGCTGAAGGATTCGATATTTGTAAACCCAAACAATCAGAGCCATAGTATATTTTGAAGGCAAAATTATAAACAATATTTCTTAAATTATAGAAAATAATATGATTTGGGAGCATCTACTATACAGTAGTCCGAAATCATGGTGCTTAAGTTAAAACATGTGACAGCTGAGAATGGGGAAAATCAAATGATTAACCAGGGGCACGTAGGTAGTAAGTTATAACAAACCTCTCTGACTTTAAAACTCATGTTCAATTTAATTCATTTGTTATATCAATACAACTACCATGATGCCTACTTCATAAAAGATAGGAACTATGTCTGTCTGGAATTAAAAAAAAAAAAAAACACAACTCACAGTCCCAGCCCCAATCAATACTAACTGTATCAGAATCTTTGGAGTCGGAAGCCCAGGTATTTTGTTTTTTCCTATGTGCTCCTCAGATAGCGGTTATGTCCAGTCTAATTTCTTTGCTCTCCATTATCTTTGTGGAGCACCTCATTGGACTATTAAAGCATCAGGTATCATTATCCCTATTTTTCAGGTAAGGAAAGTGTAATTGTAGTTGCTCAGTCATGTCCAGCTCTTTGTGGACACAACTATGGACTATAGCCCACCAGGCTCCTCTGTCCATGGAATTATCTAGACAAGAATACTGGAGTGGATTACCATTTCCTTCTCTAGGAGATCTTTTTGACCCAGGGATCGACCCAGGTCTCCAGCATTGCAGGCAGATTATTTACCTTCGAGCCACCAGGGAAGCAAGATCAAATTATTTATTTAAAGTCACATAGCATATCAGTGACAAAGTCAGAAGTTAAACTCAATTTGCCTGCTTCCAAAGCCAATTCTTTTTTTACAGCCACTAAATTATCTCCCCTCAAGGAAATTAGGTCATATTTCTGAATATTAGTAATCCCCCTAAGTTGTTTAAGTAACAAACATAAATACTACAAGTTTCTCTAAATTTCAAAAGTCTTATTGCAAAAGATCTATATATCAAGCATTATCAAAATTAATCTATTTATCAAGCTGTATTATTGTACATTGCATTTATTTCTTCCTGAATATATTACTTTCAAAATCTATTCTACTATTATTCTAGCTCTAATGGAAAAATCCTGAAGAATCAAAGTAAAACTTATCCCACTCCAACAGTAAGAAAACAATATTCTATTTTTATTAATAATAAGCTGTTATTTACCAGTAAAAGACTGTCACATATATTCTATCGTATAAGGTACAAATTTGAGGTATTTAATTGTTTACGAATCAGAGAGTAGGAAAGTATTGGAAGGCTACTTTCATGTCTGGGTCAAATAAAGCCTTTTTCAACCAAGCAATATAAATTCCAGTTGTCCTGTTAGAGCCATTAAGAGAAAGGATATGAGTCAAGGTTATAAAGTTAAGTATAGCTTCCCATCATCCTCAAAAATGCAAACTGAATCTCTTCGCCAACTGGAAAAAGGCCATGGTCCAGGAAAGTGCAACGCTACACCTTTGCCCACATGCTTCCTCCAATTTGTGGTGAGAATCCACTCTGCTTTTTACCAGAAGCTCAGCAATGCCCTCCAAGTTGCGGTTGTTGAGGACCCGCTGATGGGGAAGTAGAGACTGACCGAAGATAGCATAACCAAGGAAAAACTTGCCAGTAAGTTGAAAAGTTGGGAGGTGATGTTTCCAATATTTCCTGGCATTTCAATATCCCTGAGGTTTGAAGCCCTGGATGTGTGCAGCGTCTGGCCACATATTCTTTCAGAATAACAACACAGATCTCCAGCATTATGGATTTCTATTGACTGTCTGGAGGAACTTGTGATATATGAGCGTTGCTTGACCAATTGTTGGAAGGTAGGGCAATTTTATTATTTACACTAATAACAGCAATAATAATTACTTTGTGTTGGCATTGTTGCCATTCTTCAGACATATTCATTCAAAAGTCAGTAGGATATAAACCCTCTCATGAGAAAGGCCTTGTTTGTCTTCTTGTTTGTCTTTGTATTTACGTAGCAGGCACTCAATGAATGTGAACTGATTATATCACCTTGAATCTTTACAACACCAAATGTCTAGGTATTAATTCATTTTACCAAGTCACTCTATTTTTTTAAATTGATTTGTTTTTAATTGAAGGACAGTTGCTTTACTGTATTGCATTGGTTTCTACCAAACGTCAAGTGAAGCAGTCATTGGTTAACCCATGTTCCCTCTGAGTCATCTTAGATGGTTCTATACACAGTGGACACACACTTGGCAAGAATGAGATTTGGAATTTGAACTCAGAACTTAGACTACCTGATCCTATGCTCTTAGCAATCAAGATATTAGCAGCTCTAAATCTACTGGCAGAATATACAGTATTAACATTTTCATTCTGAAAGACCAGTTCTGTCCAAGTCAACTCACAATTACTTGATTGTCTGGGAATCAAGTCAAAGGTGGGTTAGTTAAGAAACCCTTCAATTTGCAGATCCTCACTGGCAGCCTGTAGTGGAGAGAATCAAGATCTGAAGGACTTTTCACATGCACAGTTAGTAGGGTACCCCAGCCTCTCAAATGACGTGCAACTACTGAGCACCTTTGCCATTACAGAAATATTTCTTCTCTCCCCATTACCTATTCATATCTGCAAGGCAAACATTCCTTGTAACGAAATAAAGGCACAAATTCTCATATCTGGCCTCAAAGACTGGAAAATGTTGTAGGGGACTTTGACCAACACGTTGTACTAGACATGCGTACATGTGAAAATTAATTAGATATTGGTTGTCAAGTACAATTCTAGGCACCAAAAGTACAACAATTAATAAACGGACTCTAGCTTTTGAAAAAGTCACCATTTAAAAAGTATAGAAACCCATAAACACATCATTAAAATAGAAATGCCAGGATGGATTATATCTAAGCACAAAGGAAGCACAAAA
>SJYW01051199.1:424841-465389 GCA_006410735.1 Raphicerus campestris | reverse complement strand
GCAGAGACATTACTTTGCCGACTAAGGTCCATCTAGTCAAGGCTATGGTTTCTCCTTTGGTCATGTATGGATGTGAGAGTTAGACTGTGAAGAAGGATGAGTGCTGAAGAATTGATGCTTTTGAACTGTGGTGTTGGAGAAGACTCTTGAGAGTCCCTTGAACTGTAAGGAGGTCCAACCAGTCCATTCTGAAGGAGATCAACCCTGGGATTTCTTTGGAAGTAATGATGCTAAAGCTGAAACTTCAGTACTTTGGCCACCTCATGCGAAGAGCTGACTCGCTGGAAAAGACTCTGATGCTGGGAGGGATTGGGGGCAGGAAGTAAAGGGGATGACAGAGGATAAGATGGCTGGATAGCATCACTGACTCCATGGACATGAGTTTGAGTGAACTCTGGGAGATGGTGATGGACAGGGAGGCCTGGCATGCTGCGATTCATGGGATCACAAAGAGTCAGACACAACTTAGCTATTGAACTTAACTGAATAAGTGCTTGATAAATATAAGTTTAAAAAGAAAGTGTTGTGTTTTCCAGATGGCTCAGCTAATAACGAATCCACCTGCAACGCTGGAGACCCGGTTCCAATCCCTGGGTTTGAAAGATCCCCCGGAGAAGGGAATGACAACCCAGCCCAATATTTTTGCCTGGAAAATCCCATAGACAGAGGAGCCAGGCAGGCTACAGTCTATGGGGCTGCAAGTATATATTTTAAAAAAGAAAGTGTGTGTGTGTGTGTGTGTGTGTGTGTGTGTGTGTGTGTGTGTTTAATTTAGGAGGAAAAGTATTACCTGGTCTATTCTCAAGTATTTTTCAATCTACCTGAAGAGAAACAAAGAACAGACATGAAAAAGTATGACCATATTTACTGATTAGTCCATAAGGATTAACTAACTAAAGGACAGGAAAACATATTACTTCATGATCAGAAAAGTTTACATGAGAGAGCTGATGTTTTGGTCAACTACTTGGGTAAAAACTAGAAAAAAGGCTTTTCTAAACAAAAAAGGTCGCATATTGAGGCACAGGATATGAATGTATGAAGTACATTTAGGACATTGTGAATGGCTAACCCTGGTTCAAGTCAAAAATCTTGTGAATGAAAAGTTGAGTCTGGATGGGTGGTTTAGGGACGGATGGAGAGAGTGCTGACTTCTCTAAATCTAATATGAGATTTAATAGGATTGAGCAGGAAGATAGCTACTTGATGAACATGGTTTCCAAAAGAAGAGCAGTCCTCAGCCCAAACGTAATTTAAGAAAAGCTTCATCCAGGGAGAAGATAAAAAGAAAAGTGAGGCTCTGGGTGAGACAATGTAAGCTACTATGCGGTGAATCTCACCTGCTACTGTCACGAAACTAGGTCAGCATGATGTGACTCCTAAGCTGGGGTCAGGGTGGGCAGGGAGGGTTCTCTTTCTTAGCTTACTTGAGGGTGAGTTACAATTCTTTATTTTGTTATAATTTTGATCATAGACTTTTTACTTCATAATCATGCCTTACGTATTCATGATAAAGAGGCTTCTCTTGGTATTTTTACAGTGTTCTGATTTAGACCAAAATCAAAGAAGCTGAATTAAGGAAAAGGACGGAGGAACTGTACCCGTAATTATGCCCTCATATGTTCTTAATTTTTAATTTATTGCTCAAATTAAAGTGTTTATTTTAACTATATTAAGGTATAAAGTGAAGAAAAAAATAAGAGTTAAGACAAATTTTCCCACAAGATTATTTTAAAACCTATCTTGTGCTATGAATAAAGAACATTCTATACGCCAGTGTCTTTCTTTCATAATATTCCAGGAAATGTCATTTGCAACAGGAGGCTGCCAAAAATGATAAATACAAAAATTGTTATGGTGAAAATCACCCTGTGCTTATAGAAGGTTAAACTCCTAGGCCAAGGGTTGTAATCTTTATGTTCTGGAACACTGTACAAAAGGAGAAAAACATAGAAAAGTAGGCTTTTCCCTCAGGCAATGTGATAGAGATTTTTTAATTAAGAACCATGGGGTCTATGAGGGAATTCTAAGTTTATAAGTATTTGACTGAAATAAACCAGAACTTGAACTGAAACTGATTCAGATGAAGGAATCTGCTGAGTCATCTTTCCTTCATGTTCACCAAGTTTTTGCACAAATCCTCACATACACCAAGGTGTAAGATGAAACTCTAAAACATGCAAAGTAGAAATTGAAAACAAATCAGAGAAAGATGCTCTTAAAGCTGCATTTGTACCCTAAAGTATAGATCAATTTTGAACGTGTAAATTTCTAGGACTGATAGATATATTTTATCAGTTCAGTTCAGTCACTCAGTTGTGTCTGACTTTTTGTGACCCCATGGACTGCAACACGCCAGCCTTCCCTGTCCCTCACCAACTCCTTGAGCTTACTCAAACTCATGTCCATTGAGTCAGTGATGCCTCACAACCATCTCATCCTCTGTCATCCCCTTCTTTTCCTGCCTTCAATCTTTCCCAGCATCAGGATCTTTTCAAATGAGTCAGCTCTTTGCATCAAGTGGCAAAAGTATTGGAGTTTCAGCTTCAACATCAGTCCTTCCAAAGAATATTATGGACTGATTTCCTTTAGGATGGACTGGTTGGATCTCCTTACAGTCCAAGGGACTCTCAAGAGTCTTCTCATACACCGTAGTTCAAAAGCATCCATTCTTTGGTGCTCAGCTTTCTTTATAGTCCAACTCTCACATCCAAACATGACTAGTGGAAAAAGATATATTTTACAGAGGGATGTATATTCAATAGTAGTAATGATCTGACTTGGAAAGGAGGCTCTAACTCCCATCCTTCAACATTAATGACAAAGAAATGTGATTTTTCTTAAACTTTGAGAGATATATTATTCATCTTTAAATTAAATATTACAGCTGAAGGATTCGATATTTGTAAACCCAAACAATCAGAGCCATAGTATATTTTGAAGGCAAAATTATAAACAATATTTCTTAAATTATAGAAAATAATATGATTTGGGAGCATCTACTATACAGTAGTCCGAAATCATGGTGCTTAAGTTAAAACATGTGACAGCTGAGAATGGGGAAAATCAAATGATTAACCAGGGGCACGTAGGTAGTAAGTTATAACAAACCTCTCTGACTTTAAAACTCATGTTCAATTTAATTCATTTGTTATATCAATACAACTACCATGATGCCTACTTCATAAAAGATAGGAACTATGTCTGTCTGGAATTTAAAAAAAAAAAAAAAAAAACAACTCACAGTCCCAGCCCCAATCAATACTAACTATATCAGAATCTTTGGAGTCAGAAGCCCAGGTATTTTGTTTTTTCCTATGTGCTCCTCAGATAGCGGTTATGTCCAGTCTAATTTCTTTGCTCTCCATTATCTTTGTGGAGCACCTCATTGGACTATTAAAGCATCAGGTATCATTATCCCTATTTTTCAGGTAAGGAAAGTGTAATTGTAGTTGCTCAGTCATGTCCAGCTCTTTGTGGACACAACTATGGACTATAGCCCACCAGGCTCCTCTGTCCATGGAATTATCTAGACAAGAATACTGGAGTGGATTACCATTTCCTTCTCTAGGAGATCTTTTTGACCCAGGGATCGACCCAGGTCTCCAGCATTGCAGGCAGATTATTTACCTTCGAGCCACCAGGGAAGCAAGATCAAATTATTTATTTAAAGTCACATAGCATATCAGTGACAAAGTCAGAAGTTAAACTCAATTTGCCTGCTTCCAAAGCCAATTCTTTTTTTACAGCCACTAAATTATCTCCCCTCAAGGAAATTAGGTCATATTTCTGAATATTAGTAATCCCCCTAAGTTGTTTAAGTAACAAACATAAATACTACAAGTTTCTCTAAATTTCAAAAGTCTTATTGCAAAAGATCTATATATCAAGCATTATCAAAATTAATCTATTTATCAAGCTGTATTATTGTACATTGCATTTATTTCTTCCTGAATATATTACTTTCAAAATCTATTCTACTATTATTCTAGCTCTAATGGAAAAATCCTGAAGAATCAAAGTAAAACTTATCCCACTCCAACAGTAAGAAAACAATATTCTATTTTTATTAATAATAAGCTGTTATTTACCAGTAAAAGACTGTCACATATATTCTATCGTATAAGGTACAAATTTGAGGTATTTAATTGTTTACGAATCAGAGAGTAGGAAAGTATTGGAAGGCTACTTTCATGTCTGGGTCAAATAAAGCCTTTTTCAACCAAGCAATATAAATTCCAGTTGTCCTGTTAGAGCCATTAAGAGAAAGGATATGAGTCAAGGTTATAAAGTTAAGTATAGCTTCCCATCATCCTCAAAAATGCAAACTGAATCTCTTCGCCAACTGGAAAAAGGCCATGGTCCAGGAAAGTGCAACGCTACACCTTTGCCCACATGCTTCCTCCAATTTGTGGTGAGAATCCACTCTGCTTTTTACCAGAAGCTCAGCAATGCCCTCCAAGTTGCGGTTGTTGAGGACCCGCTGATGGGGAAGTAGAGACTGACCGAAGATAGCATAACCAAGGAAAAATTTGCCAGTAAGTTGAAAAGTTGGGAGGTGATGTTTCCAATATTTCCTGGCATTTCAATATCCCTGAGGTTTGAAGCCCTGGATGTGTGCAGCGTCTGGCCACATATTCTTTCAGAATAACAACACAGATCTCCAGCATTATGGATTTCTATTGACTGTCTGGAGGAACTTGTGATATATGAGCGTTGCTTGACCAATTGTTGGAAGGTAGGGCAATTTTATTATTTACACTAATAACAGCAATAATAATTACTTTGTGTTGGCATTGTTGCCATTCTTCAGACATATTCATTCAAAAGTCAGTAGGATATAAACCCTCTCATGAGAAAGGCCTTGTTTGTCTTCTTGCTTGTCTTTGTATTCACGTAGCAGGCACTCAATGGATATGAACTGATTATATCACCTTGAATCTTTACAACACCAAATGTCTAGGTATTAATTCATTTTACCAAGTCACTCTATTTTTTTAAATTGATTTGTTTTTAATTGAAGGACAGTTGCTTTACTGTATTGCATTGGTTTCTACCAAACGTCAAGTGAAGCAGTCATTGGTTAACCCATGTTCCCTCTGAGTCATCTTAGATGGTTCTATACACAGTGGACACACACTTGGCAAGAATGAGATTTGGAATTTGAACTCAGAACTTAGACTACCTGATCCTATGCTCTTAGCAATCAAGATATTAGCAGCTCTAAATCTACTGGCAGAATATACAGTATTAACATTTTCATTCTGAAAGACCAGTTCTGTCCAAGTCAACTCACAATTACTTGATTGTCTGGGAATCAAGTCAAAGGTGGGTTAGTTAAGAAACCCTTCAATTTGCAGATCCTCACTGGCAGCCTGCAGTGGAGAGAATCAAGATCTGAAGGACTTTTCACATGCACAGTTAGTAGGGTACCCCAGCCTCTCAAATGACGTGCAACTACTGAGCACCTTTGCCATTACAGAAATATTTCTTCTCTCCCCATTACCTATTCATATCTGCAAGGCAAACATTCCTTGTAACGAAATAAAGGCACAAATTCTCATATCTGGCCTCAAAGACTGGAAAATGTTGTAGGGGACTTTGACCAACACGTTGTACTAGACATGCGTACATGTGAAAATTAATTAGATATTGGTTGTCAAGTACAATTCTAGGCACCAAAAGTACAACAATTAATAAACGGACTCTAGCTTTTGAAAAAGTCACCATTTAAAAAGTATAGAAACCCATAAACACATCATTAAAATAGAAATGCCAGGATGGATTATATCTAAGCACAAAGGAAGCACAAAATTAAAAAAAAAGAGAAAATCCAGAAGACTCTAAAATAATGACCTTGAATGAGGCTACTTGCTCTCTCATTAACCTTCAAAATAGTATTACAGGGAGAGAGACTGATTATCTGCTTGCTAATAAGGGGACCAGTAGAAAAGACAAATGTGTGTTTTAGGAAAACTCTTTTTCCATATGTAACTAGGGAAAATACTACTCTCACTGAGTATATACTTATAGCATATTAATTTCTAATAATTTAACATCTGAAAAAATAATATTTTCATGGATAAAATTTAACTCTTTTATAGAAGATTTAAATAATGTGTCAACCATGCTTTAGAAAGTTTAAACTGAATTCTTTCCTAAGAGCTAAACTGTACAGGTAACATTTTTAAAATCTGTAAACCTCAGCTTAACCAACATTGCCCTGAATTTATAAACATATTAGTTACACATATTCATCAAACAATAATTTCAACATTATTAAGAAAACCAGTTTAGATAGAGCAGTCGTAGAAATTGGCAAAGAATGTGCCTGCAACCTAGGAGACTCCAGTTCAATTCCTGGGTCAGGAAGGTCCCCTGGAGAAGGAAATGGCAACCCATTCCAGTATTTTTGCCTGGAGAATCCCATGGACAGAGGAACCTGGGGGGCTACAGTCCACAGGGCCACAAGAGTCAGACACAACTGAACGACTAAACCACCACCACTCGGGCCTTTTTGCACTTGGAAAAGTTAGCAAATCAACAACAATAAAATAAATAATTCATGTAGCCAGCATCAGAGAATGCCACATCAGAATGCCTAAAAAGACTGTTTGGGGTGAAGAGGCAGTTGGAAAGGGGGTCCCATAGAAGACACTGTAACTTCTAAATGGAAACTGGGAAGTCTCCAGAGACCAATGGAATCAATTAAATTCTTGGTTAAATTATTTGCTATTGTTTGGACAAAAGCAATGGATCAAAACCTAGTGGTCTCAAAGGTGCTTCAGGGTGCAGCTTTACAAGCGGTAACAAAGATCAACTGAGTGGGAAAATTTGTCAAAGTTGTTATTTGAGTATGTGGGAAAAATAAACAAGCCAGTGTCCCAGTCATGATGGTATTGTGCTGACGCACCTGAATCTCTTTGACAAGTAAAGCCCCTTATCTGCATTTTCTGTGCTTTGCCTGGAAAGCTCTGGGGAAAACTACATTGATCTCTTCAACACTCAGCCTTCTTATGCCTTCTTTCCCAGAAAGTTCTATTTTTGCCCTCTTTGTCATTCTGTACCAGTTAGAAAAAATAAATAAATAAAGTGGTAAAACATCAGCCAAATAAAATGCAAATTTGGGAGCATCTGTAATACAGGGAAAAGTGACTTTTTTATTGGAAAGCATTTTCTATGTTTGCCACAGTGAATNTGTGTATAAGAGACAGCATCCACCCACCCCACCCCCCACCTCAAAGTTTCTTCTGGGGTTGTTGACTCTCCTTCTTACTTACCCACATCCTGCATTCCACTCCTGCCTTAGCCTGACCTGCTATCCTTTGTCCGTCCAGTCTTCTCTTTGTTATTTTGCCCTTCTCTGAACTCAAGCCCAATATGAAATTCCTTATAGAAACTAGGTTCCATTATTATATACATTGGGCTATAGTTAAGACTCTTGAGAATTTTTTGGCCTGCAAGGAGATCAAACAAGTCAATCCTAAATGAAATCAATCCTGAATATGCATTGGAAAGACTGATGCTAAAGCTGAAGCCCCAGTACTCTGGCCACCTGATGCAAAGATCTGATTTTTTGGAAAAGACCCTGAGGCTGGGAAAGACTGAAGGCAAAAGGAGAAGGGGGCAGCAGAGGATGAAATGGTTAGATAGCATCACTGACTCAGTGGATATGAATTTGAGCAAGCATCAGGAGATAGTGAAGAACAGCGGAGCCTGGTGTGTTGCAGAAAATGGGGTCACACAGAGTGGAATGAGACTCAACCACTAAAAAGTTGCTTCCCAAGGTTGTGTTACTTCATGCGGTACAGCAAGGTGAATCAGTTCTATATACACACATATGTCCCCTCCATTCTGGGTTTCCCTGCCACCCCATCCCAGTCCTCTAGGCCATCAGAGAGCCCCACACTGAGCCCGCTGTGGAATCCAGCAGCGTCCCATTACCTGGCTCTCTTACAGAAGGTAGTGTATGTATGTCAAGCCCAGTCTCCCAGTGTACCCAACCCCTTCCCCACCCCCCTGCTCACATGTCTGTTCTCTGGGCCTCTGTCTCTATTCCTGACCATGCTCCATTTTTTAAACTCATCATTTTAAGCTGTTCTTACATTTTTCATATTCTCTCTCATTTTCCATGTAATTTCTCATGAATTACTGACTGATTAGCATGAGCCTAATTCAGGTTTTCACTCCCAGGAAAGGAATAAAATGCAACATGTATATATTGCATTTAATTCATTTCTTGAACCTCTTCCTAATTTAAGTGTATCAGGCAGTGTTCTCCAGAGAAACAGAATTCACCAAGTTATTATCGCTTTTTTTTTTTTAATTCATTTTTTCAGACCTTTTGTTTTCTGAAACGTGCCTGTCCCCTAATCTCAGCAGTCAGGCAGGGCTGATCTACTTGATGCTGATCTCCTGGGCCAGAGTGCTCCAGATCCTTTTGCTCCTCTCTTGGGGCCCTGCGCCTGCAGTCCACCCTCAGCAGAGCCTGTCAATTATGTGGCTTTTCTGGTGACCAGAACTTGGGGCCTGAAACACTCGGCAACTAGTGTCCTCTGACTAAACTTCCAGAATTCCTGGATGGTTAATTATATAATGTAGAACTAAAAAGCAGACACTTAAAAAATAATAATAAATACAGGTATTAACTCACTCTTTGGTGATGATGACCATAATCTAATCTTGCCAAAATCTACTCGACATTGGATTATCTGTGCCAAAGTGTAGCTTTCTGCCTTTCTTCTTGCTTTTTGTCTCCCTTCTGGAATAATCATTTTCTTTTTTTTAGAAACCATTATCTCCACCCATAGGGCTTCCCAAGTGGCTCAGTGGTAAGGAATCTGCCTGCAATGCAGGCGATGGACAGAGGAGCCTGGCAGGCTACATTTCATGGGGCTACAAAAGAGTCAGGTCAACTGCAACAGAAGATCAGTAACAACGTTCACCCGTGTGCTGCGGGCAGCTTCATCTCTCTCCTTCCCCTGACCTTATCCCCTACGGGGCACTGGAGCAGATGACTCAGATACGACAAAGAAGAAGACAGAGAGGTTGAGACGGGACTTGGAGTGCCCTCCTTAGTTCAGCCACAGTCATCACTTGCTGGAACTATCACTACGGACGCGCTGTGTCCTTTCTCACTGAGACAGTGACTACTTCAGAGCCAAAGTGTTCGCCACTCATTTGCGTCTAACTCTGTGACCTAGTGGGCTGTAGCCCACCAAGCTCCTTTGTCCATGAGATTTTCCAGATAAGAATACTGAGAAGGGTTGTCATTCCCTTCTGCAGAGGATCTTTCTGACCCAGGGACTGAACCCAGGTCTCCTGCATTACAGACAGATTCCTTACTGTCTGAGCCACCAGAAAACACTTAAGAGTGTGTAAACGTGGACTGACTTCCCTGGTGGCTCAGATGGTAAAGCATCTGCTCACAACGTGGGATACCCGGGTTCAGTGCCTCGGTCAGGAAGATCCCCTGCAGAAGGGAACGGCAACCCACTCTAATCTTCTTGCCCTCCCCCGCCCCCCTAAAAAAGAGGCTCAAAAAATATTTTTCTTGGGGCTTTCCTGGTGGTTCAGAGGGTAAAGCATCTGCCTGTGATGCGGAAGACCCAAGTTTGATACCTGGGTTAGGAAGATCCCCTGGAGAAGGAAATGGCAACCCACTCCAGTAGTCTTGCCTGGAGAATCCCATGGACAGAGGAGCCTGGTGGGCTATATTCCATGGGGTCGCAAAGAGTCGGACACGACTGAGCGACTACACTTAACTTAAACATGGATTAGCCAATAGCTCCTTCTTTTGCCATTGCTAGTGAAAAAAAAAAAAAATGAGAATAAAGCTTGCCAAGCTTAGATCTCAGAAAGGGAAGGGTAGAAAGAAAGAAAAAGGGGAGGACAGAGAGAGAGAGGGAACCCCACTGACATCNTTAGCCATTGCTAGTGAAAAAAAAAATAAAATGAGAATAAAGCTTGCCAAGCTTAGATCTCAGAAAGGGAAGGGTAGAAAGAAAGAAAAAGGGGAGGACAGAGAGAGAGAGGGAACCCCACTGACATCAAGCGCACATTTGAAGCAGGAGCACCTGGGTTTGGCATCATCCCCAGAGTTTCTCACATGAGATACAAATGGTCTGCCTGTCACTTGTATCTAAAAAAGTCCCAACTGATTCTCCCACTAATCCTGGATGTCTTTTCAGGGCCTTTTAAGTAGGAACCTGGAATTGTTTGCATGTGAGTAAAAAATAAATTTGAAATAATAAAAGGAAACGATCATTGTATAATGAAACACGAGTTAAAGGCCCAGCTAGTTATGAAAGTGGTTCTGTTTTAATTAATGGGAAACTGTTTCAACGCACTTTGATTTGACATCTTGTATGAAATATTTTCATGTTAATGTGTATGTGAATTTCTACCAACTGCTTTACCTAAAATGTCATGACTTTTTCTCATATGACCATCAAATCTGATCACTGGATAAATAATTCGGCATAGATGACAGGTTTTGCTTTGATACCCACTGTTGTTTATTTTCATGTTTTACTGTATCCATATGTGGATGTATTTTGGGTGCTTAGGACAGAAATAAAGAAGTATTAATGTGAGCTTTTCTAGAAACTCATTTTAATGTATGTGTATATATATATATTTATTTTATGTAACACTGGCTAGAGTGATTTTTCTTTCTCCTACTAGCCCTTGAATTGGCTGTGATCATCAAAAAAAGAAAAGTTAAGTAAAGATTTTCTGAATGACAATTTCTATTTTATATAATGTATTAATAACATTATTCAGAATCCAACTATTCAGCAGTTCAATCCCAAAAATTCATTGTAAATAAACAATCAAAGTATGTTGCTCATAGGTATGTAAAAAATTCTCATGCAACATTTGTGAAAGAACTAGATATAGCCTGTAAGCAAGAAGTGTTTTAACGTTGGTACTGGTTATAATTACAGAATGTAACAATTGTAGTAGATTGATGATGATTTTAAAATAATAAATTTAATCAGAAGAACAATCATTATACTATTAATTAAAAAATAAAGTCAATATTGTACATTCATATGATACTAATACACAAATTTATAAAAAGCAACTAAGAATGCATAGGGTAATGAAATTATGGACAATTTTTACACGGTTATTTATACTTTTCTGTACTTTTTACATTATTGATGATGAATGTGTGTTGTTTAATGATCAGCACATCTCAAAAAGAACACCCACAGCTGAGAATATGAAGAACGTGCACCTTCTGTTGCACTGGAAATCAGTTTGCCATTTTAGAATAACTATGTCCTTTGAATAAGTTCATAATATTTTAACAATAAATTGAAGTAATTCTGGAAATGGACAAATCTAAACACTAGAGGAATCTTTTCATAGTGTCATTGTAATTATTTTAAAAATGTTCAAAAACAATTTAAGAATGTTATGTTGGGTATACCAGTTCAGGGGCATATTAATTAAATTTGAAATTTTAAAAAATATTATTAAAAATATTATCAGGACAAGATAATGAAACAAAAATCATATGATATTGGGTTTAAAAAAATTAAATTATATACTGTTTGCAATTACATCTAAGTGACTAATTTTCAAAAGGTGCAAGAAAATCCAGAGATCTGTTTCCTCTGATTTTTTTTTTTTTTTTTTTTTTTTTGGCTTTGGAAATGTTTTTCCTTTTTTAGGAGAGAGAGAAGATGCTGATTCTCTACTCTGTGTCATTCCTTTCCCAGCTTGAAACTCTTCTGTTTTAAAAGGCCAAGAGGAAATACAATTGGTTAGTAGTAGCCTACTTTCTCCACAATGTAGCTTGTCTTTTCCACGCTACAGATACAGCTTAGAGCCTTGCTTTCCTCCTTGAGTTACTTAAAAGAAAAAAACAAAAAAATTGTCCTTGTACTTCAGCTAATTCTGGAATTTCTTCCCTGATTTATTAAATAAACTATTTCTAGACATACAGAAAGAGTCCAGATTTCCTCAATTTATTTAAGACAGTTTCTCAAACAATTTGTCTTTTATAGGAGGAAGGCAGAATGGTAAAAAAAAAAAAATCATCAATCACATGATGAACACAAAAATTATAGAAATTTCAAAATTGAATTTTTAAAAATGCACCACATGTTCACTATTACCTAGGTATCTGTTTTGTGTGCTGTCCTCATGTGATGGTATTTGGAGATGGGGCCTTTGGGAGGTGACCGGGGTTAGGGTAGGTCAGGAGGGCAGGGTCCTCATGATGGGATTAGTGGCTTTGTAAGAAGAGAGGGCGAGATCTCTCTGGATACAGGCGCTGGGGAAAGGCGGTATGAGCACACTGAGAGGCAGCTGCCTGCAAGCCAAGACCAGAGCTCCCAGTGGAAACTGAATGGACGGACCCTTGGTCTTAGACTCCCAGACTCCAGCACTGAGAAATGCATTTCTATTATTTAAGCCGCTCAGTCTATGGCTCTTTGGTGCAGTGGCATTAGATGACTCATGCAACATCGTAAGCTGTTGCTTGGAGAAGGCAATGGCACCCCACTCCAGTACTTTTGCTTGGAAAATACCATGGATGGAGGAGCCTGGTGGGCTGCAGTCCATGGGGTTGCGAAGAGTCGAACACGACTGAGCGACTTCACTTTCACTTTTCACTTTCATGCACTGGAGAAGGAAATGGCAACCCACTCCAGTGTTCTTGCCTGAAGAATCTCAGGGACGGGGGAGCCTGATGGGCTGCCGTCTATAGGGTCACACAGAGTCGGACACGACTGAAGTGACTTAGCAGCAGCAGCAGCAAGCTATCCCTATGTTACACAGACAAGAAATAAAGTCAGTGTTTTTCTATTAAGTCACTTTCTTGTTAGAAGGAATAAACGAGAGAATATATTTTAGTGAAAAACAAGGAATGGTAAAGACGTAACGTTTTTAGGGGCAAGATAATAGTTTTATCATATCTCTTTCATTTGCAAATGATAAACCAGCTTATTTAAACCAAACTAGAAAATTTCACAGAAATGAAAGGTACATGCTGTAACCACACGTATGTGCATGGTCAGTCTTGTTTGACTCTTGTAACTCTCGCTCACCAGGCTCCTCTGTTCATGAGATTTTCCTGGCAAGAATACTGGAGTTGTCATTCCCTCCTCCAGGGGATCTTCCCAACCCAGGGGTCGAACACAGATCTCCAGTGACTCCTGCATTGCAGGTGGATTATTTTACCACTGAGACAACTGGGAAGCCTCAAATTGCACCTACAGATACAGCTGAATCTGGGAGCTCAATATGTGTAACACAATCTTACTTTTTCTACCACATTTCAGGAGGCTCTTTCCTCCTAGTGGCAGGATGGCTACCTGATGCTTAGCATAAATCCTATTTTATGAGCGATCCCAGGGAAAGGAAATCTTTTTTCAACAGTTTCTCCAAAGGGCCTAGAATTGACATCCATTGACAGAGAAACCTGAGAAGCAGATAAAAGGGTATGAAATTGATGAGTGGTTACCAGTACAGGCAACTAGGGCTCATTTCCACTAGAGATCTCTGCTTGAATCTGATTATTCTCTGTTTAATCTGCTGCTTGGTAAATACGTTTGCATTTAATGAATGAATGAGTGAAGCACTGAGTGAATGAATATGTACATAAATCATCAAATTCATCGAACTGTGAATGAGTCCATGAAACACTCAGTGTGTGCCCAGATTACGAATTAGGAGTTCATTAATAGACTTAATTTTCATACATATCTAGCTTATTTGAAATACAATTGTCTTTATACACCCTACACCCTGGGTGTACAGGACAAACTAGAGTGTCACTGATGTCTCCATGATGGACCAGGGAGGAAACCATTCATTGGTAAAGAGAGAGGCTGTGCTCAGTATTTCTCTGCAAGCACAGAAACTGCCCTGGTATTTGATAACCCCAGCAGACAGGATTCTCTTGACTCACCACTTACTGAAGTCACTTCAAAGGGATACCAACCTAATGGCGAGATACCAGAGTGCGTGGAAACTGTACATTCTATTCTTTTTGGCACTCTACACAAGAGGAAATTGAATATGATGAAAATAAAATTCACTTCTTTCATTGGCTCAAATCAAAGCATGAGAGATAACTGATCATTGGATCCAGGAGAAGTCATTGCTGAGGTTCACCCCATAGAGCAGTGGCCAGCGTGGGACAGCACCCTTGCTCCTTCAGCTGTGATTTCAGTTATGAGCGTGTGTATGTACTTCGTCGCTCAGTCGTGTCCAACTCTTTGCGACCTGATGGGCTGTAGCCCTCCAGGCTCCTCTGTCCATGGAATTACCCAGGCAAGAATACTGGAGTGGGGAGCCCTTCCCTTCTCCAGGGGATCTTCCCAACCCAGGGACTGAACCCAGTCTCCTGCATTGCAAGCAGACTCTACTCTCTGAGCCACCAGGGAAGCCCATGACTGCATATTTTGGTGGGTTGTCAAAGCTCATTATGCATCAGAAATATGCCTTCCAAAAAATTTCTATACATTTAGAACAAACCTCTAAATAATCAGATCTAGCTGATCTAGGGTAAGGCATTAACATTTTTTAAGTTATTTTACCATGCAGTCAGTGCTGATATTCACTAAGAAAGTTGGTGACAAGGATATTGAAAGAAAAGTCCTTTTTAAAGGTTTACTCAAAAGAATCAGATAATCAATCACACTTTACTATGCCCTGCTCATGTATTCAAACAGGGAACACAATTTCTAAACTTAATGTATTTTCTAACAGAAGTCAGGCAAAATGAGGCATCCAAAAATGTCCAATGATTAAGAATAATACACTTTTCACAGAGGCTGATAACAAAATGGCCAAGATTTCTGAACTCTCTTAGCCAAATTCACTTTATTGCACTTTGTTATGACATTGACATTTAGCCAAAGTATTCCATCTAAACAGTGAAGCCGACCTTAATTGTTTTTTGGATTCTCAAAGTTTGTTGATCCTATTACGATATTTATCTTATTTGCACTTTAGCCGAATGTGAAATGGTTGCATATTAATTCATATGGTATCTTGCTACCTATTAACAATATGGAAGGTTTTATTTAATGCTGGCTTGTTCAGTGTCTGGAGACGCCCAGGTGAGAAGGCATACAATTCTAACGTCTTTTCATAAGCCACGGTTGAATTAGCATCGCACAGCAGTGTATCATTTTTTCACAGTTTATCCTTTTTCAATCAGTTTGCTGTTTCACCTTGTTAGTTCTGACAGAGGCGAAGTAGAAATGCCAAAAGCTGTTGAATAAATGCTGCATTGAGTCATATAAATTTCAGCTGCACTCAACAAAATCCAATTGGTTTTTGTGGGTAATGTTGCTACTCATTTCATAGGCCTTAGTTAGAACNTTTGAGACCTGATGGGCTGTAGCCCTCCAGGCTCCTCTGTCCATGGAATTACCCAGGCAAGAATACTGGAGTGGGGAGCCTGTCCCTTCTCCAGGGGATCTTCCCAACCCAGGGACTGAACCCAGTCTCCTGCATTGCAAGTGGACTCTACTCTCTGAGCCACCAGGGAAGCCCATAACTGCATATTTTGGTGGATTGTCAAAGCTCATTATGCATCAGAAATATGCCTTCCAAAAAATTTCTATACATTTAGAACAAACCTCTAAATAATCAGATCTAGCTGATCTAGGGTAAGGCATTAACATTTTTTAAGTTATTTTACCATGCAGTCAGTGCTGATATTCACTAAGAAAGTTGGTGACAAGGATATTGAAAGAAAAGTCCTTTTTAAAGGTTTACTCAAAAGAATCAGATAATCAATCACACTTTACTATGCCCTGCTCATGTATTCAAACAGGGAACACAATTTCTAAACTTAATGTATTTTCTAACAGAAGTCAGGCAAAATGAGGCATCCAAAAATGTCCAATGATTAAGAATAATACACTTTTCACAGAGGCTGATAACAAAATGGCCAAGATTTCTGAACTCTCTTAGCCAAATTCACTTTATTGCACTTTGTTATGACATTGACATTTAGCCAAAGTATTCCATCTAAACAGTGAAGCCGACCTTAATTGTTTTTTGGATTCTCAAAGTTTGTTGATCCTATTACGATATTTATCTTATTTGCACTTTAGCCGAATGTGAAATGGTTGCATATTAATTCATATGGTATCTTGCTACCTATTAACAATATGGAAGGTTTTATTTAATGCTGGCTTGTTCAGTGTCTGGAGACGCCCAGGTGAGAAGGCATACAATTCTAACGTCTTTTCATAAGCCACGGTTGAATTAGCATCGCACAGCAGTGTATCATTTTTTCACAGTTTATCCTTTTTCAATCAGTTTGCTGTTTCACCTTGTTAGTTCTGACAGAGGCGAAGTAGAAATGCCAAAAGCTGTTGAATAAATGCTGCATTGAGTCATATAAATTTCAGCTGCACTCAACAAAATCCAATTGGTTTTTGTGGGTAATGTTGCTACTCATTTCATAGGCCTTAGTTAGAACTGATGTTGCTTCTCAACTGCAAAGTTTTCACTTAAAGTAAATGCTCATTTTTAAAATGATATGGTGGGGGGAGACTCTCTTGCATTTAATCACGCTAAACAAGCTCTTAAGACAATTTGTTCAGAAATTTCTCTAATTAGAGCTTGCCCTCTAGGTAATGTGGTGATCAGATCTACCAGTGGGTATAAATTAGGGACATTATGTAATTAGCACTGAGACCACAAATGGAAGTAACAGCTGGGTGGCTGTGAGGGAAGTGAATCAACAGCTCCTAGGTGGCTCCTTAGGATTAGGGAGAAGGTCTTCCATAGAAAATGTACTGTGGTAACTGGTTCTCCAGCTAGCTAAAGGACTGTTCTTCCCTTCCTCCCCACCCACCCCCGTAACCCCGAGTTCATTTCAAAGATCAAACTTGAGTTTATTTAAAAATTTGTTAACAGATAAGAATGTTTAGATTCAACTCAGAAATTGATCTTAGCCTTTATCCCTTTGAAACCTCCTGAATAATGTTCAAACTAATTTCACCCTGATTAAAAAAAAAAAAAAAAATCACCAGATTAAGCAAAAAAAAAAATGTCAGTATTGGGCTTCCCAGATGTCTCAGTGGTAAAGAATCCAACTACCAGTTCAGGAGATGCAGGTTTGATCCCTGGGTCAAGATCCCCTGGAGGAGGAAATGTCAACCCACTCCAGTATTCTTACTGGGAAAATCCCGTGGACAGAGGAGCCTAGCAGGTTATAGACCATGGGGTCACAAGAGTCACATGGCTCCTTCTTATAGGAGCCAAGAGCAAGATTAGTCTACGAAGTGAAGTGAAGTGAAAGAAACTCAGTCATGTCCCACTCTTTGCAACCCCATGGACTATACTGTTCATGGAATTCTCCAGGCCAGAATATTGGCGTGGGTAGCCTTTCCTTTCCCTGGGGGATCTTCCCAACCCAGGGATCAAACCAAGGACTCTTGCATTACAGGCAGATTCTTTACCAGCTGAGCCACAAGGAAGGCTCAAGAGCACTGGCGTGGGNGCTGAAACTCCAATACTTTGGCCACCTAATGTGAAGAACTGACTCGTTAGAAAAGATCCTGATGCTGGGAAAAATTGAGGGCAAAAGGAGAAGGGGATGCCTGAGGATGAGATGGTTGGATGGCATCACTGACTCAATGGACATGAGTTTGGGTGGACTCTGGGAGTTGGGTGATGGACAGGGAGGCCTGGAGGGCTGCAGTCCATGGGGTCGCAAAGAGATGGACATGATTGAGTGACTGAACTGAACTGAACATGTGTGACAGTTTCCTTTCTAGAGATTGTTTCTAACTGAAAAGATAGAAATGACAAGCTCAATTATTAAACTTTTTTTTTAATTTTTTNGGAGGGCTGCAGTCCATGGGGTCACAAAGAGATGGACATGATTGAGTGACTGAACTGAACTGAACATGTGTGACAGTTTCCTTTCTAGAGATTGTTTCTAACTGAAAAGATAGAAATGACAAGCTCAATTATTAAACTTTTTTTTTAATTTTTTACTACCAAACTTATATCACATTGTTAGACCATAATTTATTAGTCATTATCCCATTATTGGATATTTATTATGTTTCTAAAATTTTATTACTGTATCTATTAAGAAAATATTCTTACATAAATCTCTGTTCACATTTCTAGCCATTTCTTCAATACAGATTCCTAGAAATATAATTACTGGTTTAAAGGGTATGAATCCCTTTTTAAGCTTTTAGTGACCACTCAAACTACTTTCCAGAGAGGCCCAGAGAATTTATATCATTACCAGAAGTGCTTAATAGTACCTATCTCTTTTCCCCTGCCTTAATGGATTATTAACTTTTAAAACTTTGCTGAATGTCTGAGTATGGAACACACTATTCTATTGTTACTAACACTTGTTTTAGTTTAGCAATATTTTCATAGAAGTTTTTCTCCTTTTTGAATAATTTTCTTCTATTCTTTTCCTATTTGTGGTTTGGCCCCTTAAGTACATTCTTTTTCATATTAGTCAGAGCTCTTAATATTTAAAATAAGTATTGAATATTTTCTTGATACTATCTTTCATACATGAAAAATAGCTAATCTACATTTTATAAGAGAAAAGCTATTAATAAATATTCATATTTGTTGTATTAAAGCATTCATATAATCCCAATATATCTTCCATTCTTTTCCCTTTCTTTCTTCCACCAAAATAAGTATACAAAATCTTTTCTACAGTTGAATGCAATTTAAAATTTCCTATAGAATTTAGGTGTTTCCATATCTAGTTCTAAGGCTATTTGCAGTAAGAAAGGACTACAAGCCTCACTTTCTATAATAAAAATATTAATGATTATGAAAAGCAAAGACATATCGAAAACACTATTCTATTAGTCTCCTGAATTAAAGCAGCTAGGTTTCTTCTAAGGAGAGAGGCTTCTGCATGCATTTTTTGAAGTCTAAATTTATACTACACAAGCAACTGCTAAAGATATCTCTTGGTATTCGTAGAATAGATAAAATTTTGTTTGGAGGCATAATTTCATTTAATTGTCAGAGAAAGATTTTAAAGATTAATAACATGGTCTGCATACATCTGCTGTTGCTGCTGCTGCTGCTGTTGCTAAGTCTCTTCAGTCGTGTCCGACTCTGTGTGACCCCATAGAGGGCAGCCCACCAGGTTCCTCCGTCCTTGGGATTCTCCAGGCAAGAACACTGGAGTGGGTTGCCATTTCCTTCTCCAATGCATGAAAGTGAAAAGTGAAAGTGAAGTCATCGCTCAGTCGTGTCCGACTCTTCGCGACCCCATGAACTGCAGCCTACCAGGCTCCTCCGTCCATGGGGTTTTCCAGGCAGGAGTACTGGCGTGGGGTGCCATTGCCTTCTCCGCAGTATACAGTCTATAGGGCTGCAAAGAGTCAGGCAGGACTAAAGTGGTTTAGCATGCAGACCACCAACAAAAGCGATGAGAGGTGATAAAGCAACATCACTACTTCCATGTTGCATACAAGCGTCTTTATTCCTGAATTCCCTTCTGGAATCTGGATGAGAGTTCCTACCAAAAAAAAACCAAAAAAGTCTGGTATTTCTGACCCTCGGGACATTTGCATCAACATTTGAGAAATGAGAGTGGACAGGAGGTGGTTCTTTGCCTACTGTAATTTGTGTTTCCTCTCCTAGAACCATTCACCCTCTAACTTTTCATCCCAGCCATGTGAATGTCTAACCAGGTCTTAAATATTATCTTCTCCTTAAAACGAATGATTATGATTTTTATTTCTGAATCACTCTCCTTTCTTTTTCAGAGAAATAAAGAAAGTGATGTCAAGAGGGCAGCTTTTTTTTTTTAAGACTTTGGGTGCATGCCTTTCTTACCTTTTTGGAATTCTCATTGCCATGGAAACTCACAACCACAATTCTTCAGAAGAGTTCTGTCTTAATCACAGATCCAGGCTACTCTGATATGCCCTGTGAAATGACAAGTATTTCGGTCTTTCTTCTTCACAGGTAATGTTCTCATCCTGGAACCAGGTATTGTAGTAAAGCAAGGGACAGTTTTGGGCCTGCTTTGTGATGTCTTCTCTCCTGCTACAGTGTGAGCCTAACATCCCTTGCAGTGCTGAGTTTTATCAATGTTTTTTAAGACTATGGATTAATACCTAACAGTATTGCCCCACAAGTCAATCAACCAACTTAAAATGGAAGTGTCATTCTTTTAGAAAATCTGTTTCTCTTACATACCTGTGTCATTTGTATTAAAATTATGTTCATAAGATTTGTTCATTTTGAAATTGTTTTTCCAGTATGCCTGACAGATATGGATTCTGCCTATCCTCTGCATTTCATTGAGAAGCAGCTAGCCTGAAATGACTCCTCAGGTTCCAAGAGCAGGCCTGATCCCACTGCTGCACGATTGGCATTAAGCAGGCTCTGAAATTAGACGCTTAAAGCAAGGACAGAAAGCAACTAGGGTTTAAGAGAAAGAAATAAAGGGATAATGAAAAAGAAATGGAGTCACCATCATCAGATGAGTGTATGCTGAGATGAATTCCAGAGAATGTCCGTCAAAGAATTTTTAAAAGAGAGTCCAGAAATTCATGACTAAATTGGTCCACTCAAAGAAGAGATCCTAAAAGAGAAATTTCAAAGTGTTTGTCCCTAAGAATTGGCTTATTGCTTTTATCAATATTGCTTGAAATACCAAATTTATATTTCTCAGGAATAAAAGGAAATAAGTTGACTTTTCAATGATAAAAAAGAACAAGTATTTAATAAACCTAATTTAAGCCTAAAATCTAAGATATGGTGCCTGCTTTATTTTTTAACATGTTTCTCCTTAAAAATATATTTATTTATATTTATTTTTATATTGCCAGTGCCTACTCTTAGCTGCAGCACTTGGGATCTAATTCATGACCGTATGGATGGATGGAACCCCAGGACCCCGGAACTGGGGAGTTCAGAGTCTCAGCCACTGAGCCACCATGGAAGCCCCACCTGTTTACTTTGACTTTCATTTTCATTGCTGGCATTAGAAAACATCAGCATATGAGTAACATTTGACTTTACATAATACATTTTGCAAAGCAGTTACAGTCCCCTGACATATACGTTTTCCATAGATCAGCTGGTAAACATCCTTATTCCTATGTAATCTTGAAAACATTATCTAAGTGTGTAAGTAAATTAATGCTTATCAAATTAATTCCTACTCAGTTAAGTTACATCTAACTATCAAATCACTAAAAGATGCTGAAGAGATGAAGGAGATACTAGGGGTATTTCTACTGTCTAAGGAAGATCCTAGGAAGCCAGCCAGTAGCAAGCTGTACTGAGCTAAGAAAGCCTCACAAAAACACAGACAGAAAATCACCTCTTCTTACAGCTTCACCAGATTGAAGTAGANGGTATTTCTATTGTCTTAGGAAGATCCTAGGAAGCCAGCCAGTAGCAAGTTGTACTGAACTAAGAAAGCCTCACAAAAACACAGACAGAAAATCACCTCTTCTTACAGCTTCTCCAGATTGAAGCAGGATTAAGATCACTTATCTGTACCAACCCTATAAGATGATTCTGAATTCTCTACTGGCATTTTTCTCTCTTTAAATTCTGCTCATCCAGTTACCATGATGCATTAAAAAAAAAAAAAATGCCTTAAGGAGCTTTACCAGCTAAGACGTTAGTCCTGGTTACTATGAATTCACAGAAAATAAACCAGAAGGGCAGTTCTGCCTGCCTGAAGACCACCTGCTCCCGCGCTGGCTCTTTTGGCGTGAGTGATGATGCTGGACCAAGCTCCAGTAGCGTGGTGTTAACACACGCCGGCGTTCCTGCATCTGCTGTGGGATGTGTGGGTGCTTGTACATGCACTCTGTGTGTTTGTGTAGGTAGCAAGTTATAAGAGCTCAGATCCAGGAGTTGGTAATTGTAAAAAATAAGACAGAGGAAGGACCAGATTCTGTGTGAGCTGGTCTAAGGAAGCCTCGGACTTTGTTATACATAAGAGTTCTAAGCAGGGGATAAAAAGCAAAGCAAGCTTAGGCAGCCCACTCTCTTGCAGTGTGCGGCAATGAAAAGGGGAACTTTAGAGAAAAGAATTAAAATACAGACTCGAGTAAGTCAGTGTTTTACAAACAGAATAAGAATCTGGACCAAAGCAGCTATAATTGGAAAAGGAAGAAACGGAGAGTTGCAAATATCCCTTTGTAACCTAAGCTTTCATAATGATTAAAGTATTTCGGATCTGATTTTAATTCATATACACAGATTTGAATATTCTCTTTTCAAAGTAATATCATATTATAATGTTTTATAATAGAGGTATGGTTTTGAGGCTATAGTCAAAAATCAAACTGTGATTCAAATCTGTAACTCAACAAGGAGCTTCTTATAACATTCTCCTCCTCTCTTGTCTCAGACAGATTTGAATTTGCCATTATTCATTTGTCTGCTTCTATCTAATCAGTCAGAACTTCACATTCTGATGAAGATGGTAAATGAATAGTTGTTGATCTTAAAGAAGTTAAGGCCTTCCCAGGTTGCTCTAGTGGTAAGGATCCTGCCTGCCACGGCAGGAAGCATAAGAGATACCGGTTTGATCCCTGGGTCAGGAAAATCCCCCAGATGAGGGCATGGCAACCCACTCCAGTATTCTTGCCTGGAAAGCCGCATGGACAGAGGAACTGGCGGGCTGCAGTCCATAGCGTCACAGGGTTGCACACAACTGAGGAGACTTAGCCTACACACTCGAGGAAGTTAAATAACGTGAATAAATCATCAGAGCGGTTTAAAGTCAAAAAGGTTATTTTGCTAAAATTTTAGGCTGACATAAACTCTTTTATATTTGTTTTGTATTGGCTGATTAACAACGTTGTGATATTNTACACTATACTTGGCTGTTTCCCAGGTAGCTCAGTGGTAAAGAATCCACCTGCCAGTGCAAGAGACCCAGGAGACATGAGTTCAGTCCTTGGGTTGGGAAGATTCCCTGGAGAAGGGAAATGGCAACCGACTCCAGTATTCTTTCTTGCCTGGGAGATCCCATGGACAGAGGAGCCTGGCAGGCTACAGTCCATGGGGTTGCAAAAGAGTTGGACATGACTGAGTTATTAAACAACAAAATGCATGGCTGTAGCTTAATTAATATTAACTCAAGACTACTTTAATCTCCTTTTATACCATATCATTTACAGAACTCAGATTATATGAGGTCTCTCTGGGAGTACACACCCCTGTGATTTTTCACTCTTACTGAAACAGACAGACTCTACCGAGGAAGACAGTCCTGGGATGACAGCAGTGGGGAAGCTCCTGTACTTTTATCTGGCCTTTGGGTTGTGGGAGGGGATGTTCACCCGTCTACCATATAGAGCACCAGGTTCAGAGCTGGCACTTCCCTGATGAAGTGGAAGGAAGTCATGTTGTGCTCCATGAGGGAAGCAAATATTTTTTACGGAAGAAGGTACGAAGGGCGTTTCGGTAACTCTCCAAAGTCACACAGTTCATGGACTTCAATACAAGTATCACGGATCCTGACTCAAAGTCCATTTTTTTCTTGTTCTTTTTCTTCCACTATTTTATTAAATACACAAATATTAACCAATAAACCCTTCAGTACGATTGACTTCTGACAACAACGTGAGGAGCTCTGCTGACCTGTTTCCCAGTAGCGCTAATGAAAATCATTTCCAAAAGCAATGACTTAAAAGCCAGTGATGCAGGTATCATTGCTATTATCCCTATTTTTTTTTTTTTTTACAAATAAGGAATGGAGGCACAGGAAGTTAAGTAAGTTGCCCAAGGTCATGCGTAAAAGCTCAGATATGGACCTAGTTGGTTGGTTGTAGAGCACAGTCTTGGAGTAGAGGAGTAGTGATGGGAAACACATTTTAAATTATTTATTCCAAAGGGAAAAGAGTATAAATGAGATACTGATGGAAGTGATAAACTCTTCCTCCCTGCACTGTTAAAATTCCTAAAGAAGACATGGGCTTCCAGATGCGAGAGTACATAACACCTGACATGTAGCAATGCCAATTTATCCGTTTCTAACCTCTTTTCTCATTCCTCCTTCCAAAGGTTAAAATGGATTTTTACAAAGTTGAGAAAGTTCACAAAATGAAAGACTTTATGTATACAATAAGGATGTGAGATAGAAGTGTTAGTACCCCTGCCAACTTAGCACGTCAACCTTAGTATGAAAGGTATCATACTATGGTATGGTAACTATGGTTATCAATAGGGCTTCCCAGGTAGCTCAGTGGTAAAGAATCCACTTGCCAATGCAGGAGATGTGAGTTTGATCCCTAGGTCAGAAAGATCCCCTGGAGAAGGGAATGGCACCCCACTCCAGTACTCTTTCTTAGAGAATCCCATGGGCTACAGTCCATGGGGTTATAAAAAGTCACACTTGGGTAATCATGCTCACTTTGGTTACCAAGAGAAAATATAACAGCAAAATTCAGATTTTTCACAGTACCCTTCTAATAATCTTTATCACAACTCATGTGATCCTCGTACACGGAAGATAAACAGGTAGCAGGGAGTGGATGAGGAGATGACTCACAGCAGAGTGCTATTTTTGTTACTTGGAGAAACGGGAGATGCCACTCTGTTGAATATTTATACTCCCACCCCACCCTCACCCTTGGTAGGATTCTTCCTCTACTCTTGGCCCCATGGAGGGAAAAGGGCATGAGACACAACCCTTAGAGATTGCCAACCACACCCTAAGGGTGGGAGATACAGGAGACAGGGGTCTGACCCTTATCCTAAAAATTAAAGGGAAAAGAGGGCAGTCAAAAAAAAAAAAGTGACCGCAGGAATCAAGAATGAGCCTTTAGTCCAAGAGTCTGTGAGAGTAATGCAGGCATGACTGCTGTCCATGGACCAGATGTGGCTGTGTTTTATTCTTGCCCTGGAAGTTTCTTGAGAAACTAACAGGTCTCCAACAGGGAGAGGTCTGTATGGAACGGAGCTCTGGGAAATCAGTGGCTAAAAGGAGAAATCACAGATATCCATGAACTAAACGTTGGAAGAACTTCACAAAGGAAAAAAGAAGGTGTCAGTTTTACACATCTCACAGGACAGAGCACAGAAAGCCATCCTAAGACCTCATTCAAAAGCCAGAAATTCTTTCTCATTTTATTCTCCTCTTCCTACGCTCTGAACCTGTGAGAGTGGGAGAACGTGGCAAAAGCAAAGACGACAGCAGCTACTTGAGGGAGGGAAGATGATTTTCTGTAGAGTGAAAATTAAATTACTAATATCTAGGATTTAATATTTGAAGGTCTGAGCTGCTAGTTGGGTGGAGTTTTCACCCATCTTTGTTTTTACCTTAAAGTAACCACAGGGCTATTTACTTCCAAGAGTAAATAGAATAATTGCAACTGATTTTTGTCCTATGGATATCAATAAATTAATTGTATTTAAATAAGCTATAATGAGACAAATTGAGACAACTATACAATTGCATTTTGATCTAATCTCAAAAATCATGGTAGTTAAATATGTCAGGTTAATATACTCATATATGAATATATGTGTTTGGCTGTTTATAGTTGTTGATTCTGAGAAGAACTAATATATTTATTCAATAATGAAAGAACGTTTTTGTACTCTCTTCTTATTTCCACCCAATGTAAACTTTTTATTTTGTTTAATTGGAGGATCATTGCTTTACAATATTATGCTGGTCTATGCTGTACATCAACACTGATCAGTCACAATAACATATATAATATGCATAACTACAGATAGATAGATATATTTCCTCCCTCTTCAGCCACCCCCTGAATGCCAGCACTCTAGACTGTCACAGACACCTAGAGTGGGCTCCCCAGACTTAGTTCTGGGGGCCTCTGAGGTCACAGACTGGCTGGTTTGAATCCTAGATTAGACTCTTACAAAGTAAGATTAAGCCTCTTACTTTGAGCTTTGGCAAACAACATCATAATTTGTACAGTTTCATCTGCAAAACTCAGTTTTGTGATTCGTAGTATCAAAGGCTAATCAGTTCATTTCAGTCACTCAGTCGTGTCCGACTCTTTGCGACCCTATGACCCGCAGCACACCAGGCCTCCCTGTCTATCACCATCTCCTGGAGTTCACTCAGACTCATGCCCATCCAGTCAGTGATGCCATCCAGCCATCTCATCCTCTGTCGTCCCCTTCTCCTCCTGCCCCCAATCCTTCCCAGCATCAGAGTCTTTTCCAATGAGTCAACTCTTCCCATGAGGTGGCCAAATTACTGGAGCTTCAGCTTCAGCATCATTCCTTCCAAAGAAATCCCAGGGCTGATCTCCTTTAGTATGGACTGGTTGGATCTCCTTGCAGTCCAGGGACTCTCAATAGTCTTCTGCAACATCACACTTCAAAAGCATCAATTCTTCAGTGCTCAGCCTTCTTCACAGTCTAACTCTCACATCCATACATGACCACAGGAAAAACCATAGCCTTGACCAGGGTAATAGCACTTACTTAAGAGAATTCATCAGGTGAAATCTTTCACAGAAGGTCCAGAATAGAGTAGGCTCTTAATAAATATCAGTGAGCAATTAATACATTTTATTAAGCACTCAATAAATATTAGCTGCAGTTGCTACGAAACTTTTATAACGAAAAGAAGTATGTCTATGTAAATTTCTTAAAAGTACATTACAATAAAAAGGGAGGTATACATGACTAAAACGTTGTAAGTAAGTAAGTGGTCGTTGCTTAGCCATGTACAACTCTTTGTGACCCCATGGGCTGTAGCCTGCCAGGCTCCCCTATCCATGGGATTCACCTGGCAAGAATACTGGAGTGGGTTGCCATTCCCTTCTCCAGGGAATTTTCCTGACCCAGGGATTGAAACCAAGTCTCCCACATTATAGGCAGACTGTCTAAGCCCCCTACTAAATATGGAAAATTATTCAGAGTCTTTTAGAGGGAGAATGCAGCAAAAATGTAGCTTCAGCAAGATGATGAGGATATAAAAAATAATAAATAATTTCAATTGTAGTGGTGAAGGAAGAAAGGAAAAATAGAGCAAATAAAACACCTTGGGGTGACCAGAAGGAATAGAAAATAGAAAGAAAAGAAGAAAAAAACAGCTTCTGCTGAAGGAAGTAGAGTGTACATCAGAGACAGCTTTGGGGAAGTTTATAGAGAGAGGAAAGAAAGGGAATGAGAGAGAGAAAAGAAAAAAAAAGAATACAGCATGAAAAGGAAGGAAGAGCCAAAAGAAAGTAGTCCATAATAAATGAAACTCAATTACAAAATAATAAACAGAGAGGGAATTAAGAAGATATATTGTGCTTCATGAATATAAAGAACCTGTCAGATCTGAGGAATCATGGAAAGCGGAGAAGAGGTTTTATATAAAATCATGAAGCACAAGTCAGACAAATATAAGCATTATTGTTATCTTTGTTTAGCTGCTAAGTCACATCTGACTCTTTTGCAACCCATAGACTAAGCCCACCAGGCTCCTCTGTCCATGAGATTTTTCATGCAAGAGTACTGGATTGGGTTATTATTTCCTTCTCCTGGGGATCTTCCTGACCTAGGTACTGAACCCAAGTCTCCTTCACTGGCAGGCAGATTATTTTTTACCACTGAGTCACCTGGGAAGCCACAAGCATAGGCATATCAGAACTAAGAAAAAACGATCATGAAAGCAGATAATTAAAACACAGAGGTCAGAGTTAAAGACTTTAGAGCCCAAAATAAATAAACTGTCTTGACTGCGAGTCTAGGAAATGAGGAATAGCTGTGCCAGAAGCAACTCTATCTGGAACCATCGCAAGGAGCATAGACATTTGAGAAGTAAAGGAACGCTGAGTCAGATGACTCCGGATGTAAATTGTGAGAAAAAAGAGCTTTAACTTCGTAGCCCGTGCTGCAGGCCTCTCCCCCTCACCCCCCGCCGATGGTCCCGAGAAACACAAGTGGAGAGATGACTCAAGGAGACGTCTCCTTTCCTTCAGAATGAAAAAGGAAAATGGTCGCATTTGGAAGGACTATAGATTCATTAAAAATAAAAATCTGTGAGACAATATAGGAGACACAAAAGTATAGAACGGACTTTTGGCATCCGGGGGAGAGGGAGAGGGTGGGATGATCTGGGAGAATGGCACTGAAACATGTATACTATCATATAAGAAATGAAGCGCCAGTCTATGTTCAATACAGGATACAGGATGCTTGGGGCTGGTGTACGGATGATCCGGGGAGATGGGGTGGGGAGGGAGGTGGGAGGGGGCTTCAGCATTGGGAGATTGTGTACACCTGTGGCTGATTCATGCTGATGTATGGCAAAACCAATACAGTACTGTAAAACAGAATAAAGTATTTTAAAAAAATAAAAATTAAAAATAAAAATCTGATAGGACTAAGAACAACTAAAACTAAACAAAGGAGGCAAATATACATGCTGTTCCTTCACTAAGTCCTGGCTGACTTCCTGCGCCCCCAGGGGCTGCAGCCTGAAGCAGGTAATCAGTCTGATGTGGATACAGAATTTATAATGTTTGCATGTTTGCACCCACACAGAGACTGGAGAAATGCTCGTAAGGGATGAGTCCCAGGGTGGCTCTGGTTTATGTGTAAGAGAAAAGTTTGCCTTTTCAGATCATTCCTCTAATGGCTTCCCTGAAAACTGGATCAATTGGAAAAGGTATTCAGAGATGAAGGCATTCCCACAGGACCGGGAGGTGGTTCAAATACCAGAGGAAATATCAAGGTGAGAAGTGTTCCTCTTTGTCAGAACATCAGAGTCTGGAGGAGGCGCTCTGAGGAAAAACAGTGAAGCGAAAAGAATTAATAGCAGCCAAGACACTTTCCGTTTTAAATTCATTTAATGAGAGCAGTGGGGGAAAAAAACAAAGAGGAGAGATTGGAGCAAAATCAGAGAGCAAAATGAGGACTGTTTATGTCAATAGGTTCAAAGTGAAAGAAAAAGAAATAAAGTCAAAAATACAGAAACTCCACAAACATTATGTTCATGAACGGAGGAGACTGTGGTGAGCTTAAAAATGAAAGCAATGGCGACGAATGATGTAAAAAAAGAGGAGTTGGATAATTGGTGGTGATTGAGTTGCTAGGTTGTGTCTGACTCTTGAAACCCCGTGGGCTGTAGCCCGCCAGGCTCCTCTGTCCATGGGATTTCCCAGGCAAGAATGCTGGAGTGGGTTACCATTTCCTTCTCCAGGGGATCTTCCTGGCCCAGAGACTGAACTTGGGTCTCCTGCACGACAGGCAGATTCTTTATCAACTGAACTAACTAATGGGAATTCCCATTGGATAATGAAGTTATTTCAATTTTAACAAAAGATTTTTAAAGAAAAACATATAAATGTTTACTAGGAAAGTCAAAGATGAAGAACTAATTGGTTCAATGGGAGATTCACTCCACAACCTGAAGACTGGGCAATCAGTGAGCTGATAAAGAAAACTGTCTCAGGTTCAGTATCTGGCATTCAAGCAGACATTCTAGTCCAGTTAAAAAAGTCATTTGAGAAAAACTCAAACAGGTAGGTCAATAAAGGGCAGATTCCTATGACAGTGTTTTCACAGGCTGCTTGGGAAGGTATAAAGAACTCAAAGTAGCAAACATCACTGCGCTGACTAAAACAGTTTTGCTGAGAATGATGCTGTTGTAACAAAAAATTACATGTCGTGGCCCATGCAGTCTTGGGTCAGAAGGTACTGGGTGGACGGTCGTCTGGTATCATGACAAGGAGAGCATTGCTAAGGTTACTCTTTACCCTTTAGGTCAAGAAAATCCTGCAGGGAGGTGATATGATAGTTCAGTTGGGAAATCATAGGAATGAGTTATAGAGCAGGTGTATAACTGTCATCCAGCAAAGGTAGAAGCTAAATTACAAATGTTAAGTGAATCTAAGTGCTAGGTACTTCTGGCTGAAATCTTCAGAGTTTTTGCAAAGGAAGCAAAAAAATGTCTCATTTGAAAGAAAAGAAATGTAAAGATGAGAAGAGACAATGATAAGCCAGACAGGTCCAGTCACATCTCACGCAGCTGAGAACATTCTGGAAATAAGGAAAACAAAAGAAATGAGAAAATTTAAAATAGGTCACAAGTACACAGCAAAATATGGACCAAAGCATAAAGCAATAAAAGAGAAGGAAGGAAAGTTGTATTGAAAACGCAGAGGATGACAGCTGATCTTTATGCCTCTCACTCAGATTTCACAATCAAATTATAAAAAATATGACATGTCCATTTTAACATGCCCAAGGTCACACCGCAAGCAAATGCGCAGATGAACCTGAGCTCACTGGCTCTCTTACTCCTAAGCCTTCATCTACACACTATTGCTTTTCAAAACAAAGGCATAAAAGTGAGAAATAAAGGGAAATACAATTCTATTGAAGCTGTACAGTTGTCTGTAGAGCATGAGGCTGCAACAAATAAAAAAAAGGAAAAGAAAGAAATGTTGGCACGATTTCCACTTGTCAGTTAAAAGACAGTCCTCTGCAATATTATGTAAAAGTGTCTCTGACCACCAGACTATTTGGGAGCTGAAATATGTGTCAAACACCCAGGCTAGCAGCACAGAGCTGCAATTTTGAGCTAGAATTCTTGTTAGGGAAATAATTCTTTCTGAATAATACGTAATTAAAGCCGATTAAGTGTTACTTGACTTCTCTTTTGTGGCAATTCAAATATATCATTGCCACCGTGCATAATTAAAGGAGCGGCTCTCCTTAAAGTATGTCATTGGGAGTAAAGATAGACTCACTATCCTCACTCAAAGATCACTCTGAGAATGGAATACCAGGGATGTTTTCCTTCCTTGAGGAATCTGGAAGGTCACTGGAGGATTTACAGTGGAGGACAACACCTCCTTTTTCATCCCCTTGATGAAATGATGCCTACACTTAGATTATAAAGGCAAGCTACATCTTCTCAAGTTCCAGAGGGCACAAAGTTGAGCATTAAAACTGATGAAATGAAAACTAACATTGAATGAATTTTAAAATATATTTTATTAGAAAAAATAACAAGTATTTAGTAAAGTAAGGGGCTCCCTTTGTACAGTTCCACTTTTGTAAAATGATTATGAATGCAATAAAATGAAATTCTGCCTGGGACATATGGATGTTACATGGTGATATTATAGGCAATAATTTTTTCTGCATTTTGAGATTTTTCCATAATGAAATTTCATGCTATATATAAATATGTATTTATAAATATTAATTTAAGAGCCTTATTCAAAAGNAGATCACTCTGAGAATGGAATACCAGGGATGTTTTCCTTCCTTGAGGAATCTGGAAGGTCACTGGAGGATTTACAGTGGAGGACAACACCTCCTTTTTCATCCCCTTGATGAAATGATGCCTACACTTAGATTATAAAGGCAAGCTACATCTTCTCAAGTTCCAGAGGGCACAAAGTTGAGCATTAAAACTGATGAAATGAAAACTAACATTGAATGAATTTTAAAATATATTTTATTAGAAAAAATAACAAGTATTTAGTAAAGTAAGGGGCTCCCTTTGTACAGTTCCACTTTTGTAAAATGATTATGAATGCAATAAAATGAAATTCTGCCTGGGACATATGGATGTTACATGGTGATATTATAGGCAATAATTTTTTCTGCATTTTGAGATTTTTCCATAATGAAATTTCATGCTATATATAAATATGTATTTATAAATATTAATTTAAGAGCCTTATTCAAAAGTAAATTCCAATTTCAAGTCNGACTTCATACATTTCTGCCTAGAATCAAGAGGCTGCCGTGTCTACGCTGCTGCTGCCCCATCCCTCTGGCATCATGAGATCTGGGGAATGTGGAGTCTAACAGGCTTTTACCTCCCACGTTCCATCCAGGAAGGGAAAGGACTAGCTCTTAGACGATGGGCTGGGGCCAAGTCCTCACCTGATCTCTGAGACGTGGTCCAGAGCAGGAAAGTGTAGCAGGCTGCAGAGCCCTTCATCACATATCCTCGTAAACCTCTCCTCTTGCTTTCCTCTTTTCATCCGCCCTAGCAGGATTTTGTCTCCAAAAAAAAGATCGAACATTTATCTCAATTCTAAGTCAATCATGACTATGGTTTCTGAAATTCAAAAAATCCAAAGTATTATGTGAACGCAAAAATTATCTTCTCTATTAGCTCTGCAGTACATTTTAAAGGCCCATTTTGAAACTGAAAAAGACCGAGTTTTACCTTTTTTTTTTTTTGCTTTCGATATTCTTGCTAAACACAAACACTCTGAATTAAAGGATATTAGGAAATGTCAAGGAAATGTCATTCGAAATATTTCAGAATGCTTTCACCCTATGTTTCTTTCCCTCTATAAATCTTTAGGATTCTTGCCTAAATTATCATCTTGTCCTCTTCCAAGTAAGAGGGAACTGGGTCCTTATCTTTGACGCACTTCTCCAAAACAATAAACTCCACACAGAGTAACATAAGTTATATATCTAGAGTAAAGTACTTTATACTGAGGTTCCCCCAAGGCTCAGTAGATAAATCCACATGGTTTTATCTGTGGCTCAGGGAATTCATCCATTGACTAAAGAGCATTCTGTGGATAGATGCCAGTGGAGGAGGGACTTTGTGCAGACAGAGTCCAGTTGAAGCTGTCGGAACCTCTCAGCGACGTGTGCTAAGAGACACTGAAGCTAAAACGCTGTCAGCGATCAGCACTTGCTTTAAAAGACGATGTGGAGTTGGGTCAGGCAGATAAAAGATGAGCGTCTGGAATAGCACAGGGACAGAGCTGGAACTGAAGGGAGGAGAGGGACGGAGATAAAGACACAGAGAAGGGGAAAATAAACGCTAACAACTGCAGAAATCACAACAGGAGAATCGAGGTGACAGGCTGGAACTGTGGGCCGTTCTGTTCATCCCTTCAAAACGGCATCTTCTGGCTCTCTGGTTCTGTCCCTTTTCATCTTGTCCATAGAATCTAGCGGCACCCAGCATACCACATAGCACACAGCTTTGTGCATTGATTGCTGACCTTCAGTGTCACACATACACACACGGGATGATAGAGTGCATGAGGCGGTATTGGCTGAGCCGTGTCCAGCGCTCTGTGACCCCATGGGCTGCAGCCCACCAGGCCTCTCTGTCCCTGGAATGCTCCAGGCAAGAACACTGGAGTGGGGAAGCCACTCCCTTCTCCAGGGGATCTTCCCAGCCCAAGATCGAAGCCTGGTCTCCTGCCCTACAGGTGCATTCTTTACCATTTGAGCCATAAATGCATAAGGAGATGATTTTTGCAATTTGTTTGCTGGTATATCCCCAGCTCAAGAGTGGCATGGAGATTTCAGTAAATGTTTGCTTACGGAAAGGAAGAAAGAAGGAAGGTGTGGAGGAAGGAAGAGTATATAAGGGAAGAAGAGAAGGAGAATGATAAAAATTGCTTGGTTGTTAATTCTCCAGATTCACAAGCCCACTGACACATCTTGCTCTCGGAGTCTGTGATATTCCCCCATTTGGTCCACACATTCCCTTTTCTTGACTTGAACTCACGTGACAGTTTCTTTTCCTTATACCTGAATGAATCCTGGTAACCACAGGTATAGTGAGTAGTCCTGGCCAGTTTCTGGCTCTTTTTAAAATTTCAGGAAATTAGAGTAGCAAATGTCCTCATCTTAAACTGTCTTTAAACCTAGGTATCAAAATGGACCACACGGTTCCATGCATTTGTTGGAACATACCCAAAAGCATACGAATCACAATGCAAGAGAAGAAAAAGAAAAAAAAATGGGAAAAGATCAAATATCCATTCTATCCACAGGGTCAGGTATCTGGGAGACAAAGAAGCAACTCACCTTTCCTTATCTATCACCATGGCTTTAAGGGTAGTGAGTTGTTTGGTAGTAAATGCTAACGAACGCATTAACAGGAGCACTTGCTAATAATGGAGACTCCCCAAAATTCAAATTTCACAGTCCTACATTAGTCAGAATATCTGATAATACCTGCTACATTCTAAATGTCTGTATCCTCTCAAAATATGTATGCTGAAATCATTGTCTCAGAGATGATGGTATTAGGAGGTGAAGTCTTTGGGAGGTACTTAAGTCAAAAGAGGAGCTTTCCTGGTGGCTCAGACATTAAAAACTCAGCCTGCAATACAGGAGACCTGAGTTCCATCCATGGGTTGGGAAGATCTCTTGGAGAAGGGCATGACAACCCAGTCCAGTATTCTTGCCTAGAGAATTTACACGAACATAGGAGCCTGGCAGGCTACAGTCCATGGGGTCGCAAAGTGTCAGACACAACTGAACAACTTACACTTGCCCTTTTCACCAAGTCAGAAAGGTGGGATCCTCATGAATGGGATTAGTGCTTTTATAAAAGCAGCTTCAAAGAGATCCCTAGCCCCTACCTCCATCTGAGGACAGTGAGGAAGAGCTGCCGTGAACCAGGAAAAGGACCTTTACCAGAAAGTCACCATACTGATGCCCTTATATTGGATTTACCAGCCTCCAGAACTGTGACAAACGAATGTCTATGGCTTATAAGTTACTCAGCTCCTGGTATTTTGCTATAGCAGCCCAAAAGTGCTGTGCGTAGTCACTCAGTCATGTCTCTTTGTGACCCCATAAACTGCAGCCCACCAGGCTCCTTTGTCAATGGGATTCTCCAGGCAAGAGTACTGGCATGGGTTTCCATGAACTCCTCCAGGGAATCTTCCCCACCCAGAGATCGAACTCAGACCTCCTGGAGGATTCTTTACCATCTGAGCAACTGGGGAAGCCCAAGAACACTGGAGTGGGTAGCCTATCCCTTCTCCAGGGGATCTTCCTCACCCAAGAATCAAACTGGGGTCTCCTGCATTGCAGGTGGATTCTTTACCAGCTGAGCTACAAGGGAAGTGCAAATGGACAAAGACAAAACCAACTTGAGTGGTCGTTCAAAAGAGCATTGAGAATCAATAAGCCCTAATCTGATCTGTAACTCTTAGGGGGCCTTGTTTCTAAAGAGTTTCTTTGACAATAAGCGCTCCAGCCCCACTCTGCTTCTGCTATCCATCTGCCTCTGAATCCTGCATGCTCTCAGAAATTCATAAATTAAAAGACACACTATAAGAGTGGATGAAATGGAAAAGGAGGGAACATAAAAAATTAACTAGGTTTTCTATTGAGTTTTCTTATATGACAAGTTCTACATTTAGAGCTACATGTGTGAGCACTTAACTCCCTTAACTAATTAAGCTGTTATCCACACCTATACTGTGAAATTAGTGAACAGTATCCTGAGTCTCACCCCTTTCTACCAGATTCCCAGTGACTGTATTACTTTGTATCTTCACCTCTATTACCAATTAGAGGTTTGGAACATTATCTTGCAACCAACTGGTTTCACATTCTCAGGGCTCAAACACCTTTCATGGAGTAAATTAGACTGTTTGAGAGACTGCTGCACATTCTTGGGGGCTTCCCAACTGGTGCTAGTGGTAAAGAACCCATCTGCCAATGCAGGAGACATGAGATACTGGTTTGATTCCTCGGTCAGGAACATTCCCTGGAGAAGGAAACGGCAACCAACTTCAATACTCTTGCCTGGGAAATCCCATGGACAGAGGAGCCTGATAGACTACAGTCCACGTGGTCACAAAGAGTCAGAAGCAACTGACTCAGAACTTAAAGNCCCTGGAGAAGGAAATGGCAACCAGCTTCAATACTCTTGCCTGGGAAATCCCATGGACAGAGGAGCCTGATAGACTACAGTCCACGTGGTCACAAAGAGTCAGAAGCAACTGACTCAGAACTTAAAGGGCACTCTTGGGAACCTGACGGTGCAGTAATGATTACAGGATAAGCTTTAGGCCTTATTGTCCATTCTGCTTCAGGAGCAGCAAGGCAGGACATATTGTGAAAGCTGGAAACCCATCAGAACTATGGCTACCCTTTAACCCCATCCAGTAAGCTCCCCTCAGTCTGGTGGCTGGGTCTCAGAGTAGCATATGGGATTATACATCAGTCCGTTGCTGATTAGGTTACGTCCTAGATGCCTATCTTTGGACACAACACACTCAATTCCCATGTCTTCCCAGCTCTTTCATCGTGATTCACATTCCTAAAATAGTACCTACTGAGAGAAAAGAGTTAAATCTGTCTTCAGAAGGTTCTGTCTGACTCTGAAGAGGTTGCTGTTCAGAGCTCCCTGCCTACTTGATGAAAAGCAGTATATTAAGCTTCTAGATAGAGTTATAGAGAGAGAGAGAGAGAGATCAAACAAAGAAAGTAACTCCCACTCATACACTTATAAAATATATAGCCTTTTACAAAATGTACAAAGGAGAATTCATAGACTTAGGAGTAGTTTGGTGTTCCCAAAGTACAGAGGGTCTCGTGAAGGAATTTGAGAAGGTGGAAGACTTAGTTAAGGCCAAGCCATAAAAACAGAAGACTAAGTGCATTAATTTTGTAATTTGTTTTATTATCTTGGGATTTATAGAAAGTAGTTCTACCTAATGCACAAATCTTTTTTTTTTTAAAGTTTTGGTCCCTTCTGTCTCTCTCTCTCTCTCTTTTTTTCTCTTTCTGTTTTAAACTTTCAGTGATAGATGGTCTTGGAAAGTCTGAATTAAGACCTGGCAAAGTCAAGTCCTATATATTTGACTGGTCAGTCCGTGGGGGTCACAAAAAGTCAGACACGACTGAGCGACTGAACTGAACAGTTTTAACAGTTTCACAAATTAGTGTCTCACTTTTATCTGAGAGACTTAGGACAAAGATAGTAACCACACACACTCAACAAACATACTTGCAAACACATGCCTACACAGAGACGTGGACACACACAGCCTCACACTCTCTTGCCCTTTGCACTTCAGTGTGATTGAGTTTGGAAGAACACTGCTTTCAGATCCCAACAATTTTCTCCTGTGTCACGGTATTCATATACAACAGCAGGGTGCAAAAACAAGATAGGGATTATTTTACAAGAAAAGGTAAATGATTCAACACCACCCAGTAACAGATTTGCCATCATGGTATATTAATGGACCATAATATTTTCATAGATTTTTAGAGTTTACAATGTAGTTTTACAGCCATTATTCATTCCTTCTGTAATGATTCATCAAACACCTATTATGTGTCAGGAACTGTTCTAAGCTGTTGTGATAGAGTGAAGACAAAGACCTCTGCCCTCACGGAGATTATATTAATCTCAATTAAGACCCACAATAACTCTGCCATGCATTTTCTTTTGGGGAAAACATGACTCGAACCAAGATTTTAATCCAAAACACTATTACTCAAGAAAACAAAGCTGTTTTATTCTCTTGACAATTTAAGTCAAAGAGAATAGGTTTTCCCTACCCCAGAAGTGATTGTGGGCGCTGTAGCTGAGAGAACTTTCTTTCCTATTGCAAGGTTCTAAATGGTAGGCCATCTGCCAGATCTTAAGATGAAAACTTCAAAGTTATTCGAAAAACAGAGTTAAAACTTAAATATTCAGATACTCTATAGAATACGGAGCACCATTTAGAATTGGCTTGCAAATAATAAAAGACTTTCCCAGCCTGGGCAATTTTTGCCACCAGGACGTCATGGCGTGGGTAGGATACGGGAAAGTTAATCATTTAGGTTCTGCCAGAAGAAAGAAAGCTCACTATTTATTTTAATATAAGAATTTGACCCACAGAATTGTTTATGAGGTATTATATAAGTGAAAGAAGCTGGATACTGTGGATTCATAACAGTGATGATTGGAGAAAGCAACTCTCACCCCTTGAGTTCAGAGAACAGATGGAAGAGGATGATGTCATTAAGATGTAGATGCTTAGAAGAGAGACCGGACTCAGAGCTCGATGGAAGGAGCCCTGCTTGGCTGGTCCTGGTACCTCGGGAACTTTAGCGGAGGGTCCATGTGAAGCTGAGACCTAGAGTAGCTCTTTCTGACATAGCAGAGAAGGTTCCGAGAAACTGTTTCTAAGATGTGATTTTTTTTTTTTTTTAAGTGTAAAGTAGGACCAGTTACAGCCATTGGAACTTATTGTCAATGCCAGTGGAAAGAGCTATTTCAAGGGTGACCCTGATCTCAGTAACGGACTGAGCACATTCCTCTTCCGCCTCCTTGAGCCCCCTACTGGTGGAGCATAACACAGCAGCTTGGTAGTTCTGAATCAGAAAGCAAAATACAGCTGGGCATGCTCGTGGCTGAGGGAGACAGTAGTTTAATAACTGGTTCAGAAGGAAAACAACCTGTATTAATTTGTTCATCACATATCATTACTATAACCAAGCTACAGCTGTTAGTTCTATAACAGAAAACATTAGTAACTGCTAGCATTGAATAACATTTACTGTATGCTAAGTTCTGTGCTACATGCTGCAAATATATGGTCTTTTTTGACTATCAAGACATCTAATGATACGGGGATCATCCAAACTGATTAAAATCATATGTTTAAAGACAGATATCCCCTTAAGCCATCAGTTAATCCAATCACACCTTTTAAAAACTCAACCTATCTAANAATGATACGGGGATCATCCAAACTGATTAAAATCATATGTTTAAAGACAGATATCCCCTTAAGCCATCAGTTAATCCAATCACACCTTTTAAAAACTCAACCTATCTAACAAGTGATTTTTTTTTTTTTTGAGGTTTCTGAGATAGAAAATATGGTCTGATTGTTTGGTTTTCTTTTTTTAATTAATGTATTTTAATTGGGGGATAATTGCTTTACAATATTGTGATGGCTTTTGCCATACATCAACATGAATCAGCCACAGTTACATATGTGTCCCCTCTGCCCTGAACCCCCCCCCCCCCCCCCCNTGTCCCTCTCCATCTCCCAGAGTTTGCCCAACTTCATGTTCTTTGCATCGGTGATGCCATCCAGCCATCTCATCCTCTGATACCCCCTTCTCTTCTGCCGTCAGTCTTTCCCAGCATCAGAGACTTTTCCAGTAAGTCATCTGTTCACATCAGATGGCCAAAATACTGGAGCTTTGGCTTCAGCATCAGTCCTTCCAGTGAATATTCAGAGTTGATCTCCCTTAACATTGACGGGTTTGATCTCTTTGCTCTCCAGGGCACTTTCAGGAGTCTTCTCAGGAGCAGAGTTCAAAAGTATCAATTCTTTGGAGTTCTGCCTTCTTTACGGTCCAGCTCTCACAATAGAACATGACCACTGAGAAGACAGTGGCCTTGACTACACAGGCCTTTGCTGGCAGAGTAATGTCTCTGCTTTTCAGCCCACTGCCTGGGCTTGTCATTGCTTTCCTGCCAAGAAACAATCGTTATCTGATTTCATGGCTGCAGTCACTGTTCACAGTGATTTTGGAACCCACAAAGAGGAAGCCTGTCACTACTTCTACCTTTTCCCCTTTGCATGCAGTAATGAGGCCAGATGCATAGTCTTATTATTATTTTTTTAATATTCACCAATGACGAAGAAACTGAAGTCGATCATTTCTATGAAGACCTAGAAGACCGCCTAGTTCAGTTCAGTTCAGTCGCTCAGTCATATCCAACTCTTTGTGACCCCATGAGTCGCAGCATGCCAGGCCTCCCTGTCCATCACCATCTCCGGGAGTTCACTCAGACTCACGTCCATCAAGTCCGTGATGCCATCCAGCCATCTCATCTTCTGTCATCTCCTTCTTCTCCTGCCCACAATCCCTCCCAGAATCAGGGTCTTTTCCAATGAGTCAACTCTTCGCATGAGGTGGCCAAAGTACTGGAGTTTCAGCNTCATCTTCTGTCATCTCCTTCTTCTCCTGCCCACAATCCCTCCCAGAATCAGGGTCTTTTCCAATGAGTCAACTCTTCGCATGAGGTGGCCAAAGTACTGGAGTTTCAGCTTCAGCATCATTCCTTCCAAAGAAGGAGCAAGGTAAGGAGCTGCTAATCTAGAGCCAGACATCTTGGAATCTGAAGTCAAGTGGGCCTTAGGAACCTCACTACGAACAAGCCTAGTGGAGGTGATGAAATTCCACTTGAGCTGTTTCAAATCCTCAAAGACGATGCGTGAAAGTCCTGCATTCAATATGCCAGCAAATTTGGAAAACTCAGCAGTGGCCACAGGACTGGAAAAGTCAGTTTTCATTCCAATCCCAAAGAAAGGCAATGCCAAAGAATGCTCAAACTACCACACAATTGCACTCATCTCACATGCTAGTAAAGTAATGCTCAAAATTCTCCAAACCAGGCTTCAGCAATACATGAACCATGAACTCCCTGATGTTCAAGCTGGTTTTAGAAAAGGCATAGGAACCAGAGATCAAATTGCATGGAAAAAGCAAAAGAGTTCCAGAAAAACATCTATTTCTGCTTTATTGACTATGCCAAAGCTTTTGTCTGGGTGGACCACAATAAACTGTGGAAAATTCTGAAAGAGATGGGAACACCAGACCACCTAACTTGCCTCTTGAGAAATCTGTATGTAGGTCAGGAAGCAACAGTTAGAACTGGACATGGAACAACACACTGGTTCCAAATAGGAAAAGGAGACGTTAAGGCTGTATATTGTCACCCTGCTTATTTAACTTACATGCAAAGTACATCATGAGAAGTGCTGGACTGGAAGAAACACAAGCTGGAATCAAGATTTCCAGGAGAAATATCAATCACCTCAGATATGCAGATGACACCACCCTTATGGCAGA
>SJYW01051199.1:357948-417726 GCA_006410735.1 Raphicerus campestris | reverse complement strand
GGACATGAAACAACACACTGGTTCCAAATAGGAAAAGGAGCACATCAAGGCTGTATATTGTCACCCTGCTTATTTAACTTACATGCAGAGTACATCATGAGAAATGCTGGGCTGGAAGAAACACAAGCTGGAATCAAGATTGCCAGGAGAAATATCAATAACCTCAGATATGCAGATGACACCACCCTTATGGCAGAAAGTGAAGAGGAGCTAAAAAGCTTCTTGATGAAAGTGAAAGAGGAAAGCAAAAAAGTTGGCTGAAAGCTCAACATTCAGAAAATGAAGATCATGGCATCTGGTCCCATCACTTCATGGGAAGTAGATGAGGAAACAGTGGAAACAGTGTCAGACTTTATTTTGGGGGGCTCCAAAATCACTGCAGATGGTGAGTGCAGCCATGAAATTAAAAGACCCTTACTCCTTGGAAGAAAAGTTATGACCAACCTAGATAGTATATTCAAAAGCAGAGACATTAATTTGCCGACTAAGGTCCATCTAGTCAAGGCTATGGTTTTTCCTGTGGTCATGTATGGATGTGAAAGTTGAACAGTGAAGAAGGCTGAGTGCCGAAGAATTGATGCTTTTGAGCTGTGGTGTTGGAGAAGACTCTTGAGAGTCTCTTGGACTTCAAGGAGATCCAACCATTCCATTCTGAAGGAGATCAACCCTGAGATTTCTTTGGAAGGAATGATGCTGAAGCTGAAACTCCAGTACTTTGGCCACCTCATGAGAAGAGTTGACTCATTGGAAAAGACTCTGTTGCTGGGAAGGATTGGGGGCAGGAGGAGAAGGGGACGACTGAGGATGAGATGGCTGGGTGGCATCACTGACTCGATGAACATGAGTCTGAGTGAACTCCGGGAGATGGCGATGGACAGGGAGGCCTGGTGTGCTTCGATTCATGGGGTCGCAAAGAGTCGAACATGACTGAGCGACTGAACTGAACTGAACTTCCAAAGAAATCCAGAAATTCATCATCAGGAGTTGGAATGTAGAAGTAGGAAGTCAAGATATACCTGGAGTAACAGGCAAGTTTGGCCTTGGAGAAGAAAATGAATCAGAGCAAATAAAACTGAATTCTACCAAGAGAATGCACTAGTCATAGCAAACACACTTTTTCAATAATACAAGAGATGACTTTACACATGGACATCACCAAATGGTCAATACTGAAATCAAATTGATGACATTATTTGTAGCCAAAGATGGAGAAGCTGTAGGTATACAGTCAGCAAAAATAAGACCTGCAGCTGACTGTGGGTCAAATCATCAGCTTCTCATAGCAAAAGTCAGGCTTAAAGTAAGGAAAACTGGGAAAAAAAATAGGTCAGCCAGATATGACTTAAATCAAATCCCGTATACCGTAGAGGTAATGAGTGGATTCAAGGGACTAGATCTAGTGAACAGTGTGCCTGAAGAACTATGGACAGAGGTCCGTAATAGTGTACAGGAGGAGGAAAATAAAACCATCCCCAAATCACCTGTACCAAAGAAGGAAAACCAGAAGAGTTTAAAGAATTTCATTATTGGAACTATAGGCTGAAACGTTTTATAAACCTCATAATCTTTTCTGTTAGCTACAATTTGAGAAAGGACGGTAATTTAAGGGGAAAGAGTAGCAGGCTAGACCTCAGAAGCACTTTGATAAAAGTATATTTATTTTTCTATTAAAACAATAAGGACACAGTCAATGAATCTTCTTAGCTGAAAATGAAGGAAGAAAAATCATTGAACTTCTAAAGGATTCATTAAGAGCCAGACCAAACAGGTGAGACTGGAAATTCAGAGTGATACAATGAACTATCATTAGAAAGCTAATAATAACTACTAATAATGAATAGAAGGTTATTGGATTATTCTAACATTTATATGTTATATACACAAAAGTTACATGTATTTATATATGTAAATATATATATTTTTATTCAATATATACAACTTATTTATTAAATATATACAACTTATAAAGTATTATAAAATAAGTTACAAATATAAATTAATATTAACTACATATTTAATGTTACTATTAAATATATAAATATTATGTTAACTATATTTCACAAATATATTAAACAGCATAGATAAAATGTATAATAAAATTTAATATATATAATAGCTATAGCTATTTTTTATTATTTCATCTCTGTCTCAAGTATTTTGCTTGATCAATAAATACACAAACACAAACATAAATAACTTCCCTCAGTGACACTGTGAAGTAAGCATTACTGTCTTAGCTTTGTAAACAGAGAAACCAAGACTTAGGTAGAAAATGACAGAAAGAAATTTAAACTCAGCTTTATCCAATTCTAAGTATTTCTTTTGTTCTACTTCCCACATGACCATGGATGACACAGCAGATCCAAGAAGGGTCAGTTTGGCTGTCCTTCTCAATCATTTTCCCCTTTAGCCCAACTGTGAGCATGTACTCATGAGAACGTATGAGGAAGACACCATAGCAGAAACTCATCTGTTCCATGCGATGGTCGTGCTCCCGATTTCCCTCCGTCTCCCATCTCAATCATGACCAGGGTGTTCTTTGTCTTCTTTCAGTACCCCAGGTCTTCAAGTTCGAGCAATGCTAAACAAAAATATGCCCCAAATTTTTCCATCTGGAGAAGCCACCTGTTTGGTCTACAAGTTACATAAAAATGCTTGTAAGTGGCACAGTAGTTATAATTAACAGTAGAACATAGAGGTTGTCACCCTGTCCGTGCTCAAATCTTGGCTTCATCCTACTCACTAGTTCAAGAGTGTTAGGCAAATTGGTTTTCTTCTCCAAGCCACATGTTCTCCATACATAAAAGGGCAAAACAAGTCCTATTTCACAAGAGTGTGAGGTTCTACTAGAGTAATACATGAAAAGCATTTAGCACAGTGCTTGGAAAATAGTAAGTGCTTAACAAATCTTAGCTCTCATTAGTGACAATAAATGAGTTGACATACAGCATCACATCTTATTTTGCATTCCACTGCAAGCTCTTTACGAAGCAGACCTAATATTTATGTTTTGCTGGTGTCCTTGGAAACAAATGTCTACAAACCGTTCCTGATAGGGAAAATGCAATGGAATTTGCTCTTGCACCACTTCTTTCTTCTTGGGAAATTCGAGATGCAAGCCAGTCACATCATGTGATGCCCTCTGAGCACAGCCCGAGTTATTTATTCTCATAGACAGAACCTGCAATCTGCACGACCTCTACTAGCGACTAGCGCCGCTCTACAATGCTGTCTCAAGTGCCTGTCCTTGACATCGTGTTACTAACTGAGCAATACGCTGATGAGTTTCCGGGTGTTTCCGGTTCTAAACCACACTACATCAATCCAAATCAGAATCCCTCACACCTGGGTCTTAACTGACTGGAATGTGTGCCACCTGGGTTTACTTTTGGAGGTCTTCTTTAAAACTTCCATTTCACTTTCTGTTGTCAGCATGCCATCTTTATTAGTTTAATCTAGAAGGTAGGAACTTTGGGTTACAAATAAGAGAATGCCAAGCTATTGAGTTAAATAAACAATAAAGGCATGTAAGTGTCTTGCAGGGCAGGAAGCTAGAGGTCAGTGTCCCCAGGATTGGCTCAAAGCACAGCACTGTCATAAGGACCCAGTCAGCTTCCGTTCCTCTTCCTGGTTATTNATTGAGTTAAATAAACAATAAAGGCATGTAAGTGTCTTGCAGGGCAGGAAGCTAGAGGTCAGTGTCCCCAGGATTGGCTCAAAGCACAGCACTGTCATAAGGACCCAGTCAGCTTCCTTTCCTCTTCCTGGTTATTAGCAGCCTGTGTTATTCTCAATTTCAGACACTGGAGCTATATCAAAGGTACCTAAAATACATTAATACAAGTTAACCAATGCTCTTCATTATAACTGAATAATACATTGTCAAAATGAAAAGGCTAAGTAAGATTAGTATATTTTCTAGCATAAAAAAGCAAGCGGGTCTTGGAGAAAGCAATTTAGCCTTTTGAAACCTCTACTTGCTCTTCTGAAAAGTGAGTATGAGTGTTCCCAAGTCATCATTAAGAGTGTCACTTGGCGCCTGTAACATACACTCATTTAATAAAATAATAAAATAAAAACACACTGAATGTGTAAAGAATTCATAGTTAGAAGTACATTTTTAATTATTTACTCTTATATGCTTGAATAAAACTGGACAGTCTTAACTTTGCATAGGAAGTTTAAAGGCTTTTCAAACAGGAAAGAAGTAGGACTTGCCTGAAGCAGTCAGAGAAAGACAGACTTCCTGTGCACCCATGGGACTCGGCTAATCCAAGCATGCCTACGTGTGAACAAGCCTTACTGCCGCTGATGAGTCTCCAGGTCACCTAAATCTGTCTGAAAGGTAGAGCCAGACAGCTGAGTCATTCTCTAACTATTGCCAACTGGTGAGAGGCTCCCAAAGCCAGACAATCCCTCTGCCTGATCACCTCTTTTTTTTTTTCTTTTTTTTTTTAATTCCAAGGGCATCCTAAAGCCTCTCCACTATTCCCCATCTAAGGGGTCACAGAATATGATTCCAAACACAGGGAAGGTGAGTGATTTCTTGGGAAAGAAGACTTTAAGGCAGAGGCTGGAACAAAGACCGATTATGAGCAAAGNGCCAAGCTATTGAGTTAAATAAACAATAAAGGCATGTAAGTGTCTTGCAGGGCAGGAAGCTAGAGGTCAGTGTCCCCAGGATTGGCTCAAAGCACAGCACTGTCATAAGGACCCAGTCAGCTTCCTTTCCTCTTCCTGGTTATTAGCAGCCTGTGTTATTCTCAATTTCAGACACTGGAGCTATATCAAAGGTACCTAAAATACATTAATACAAGTTAACCAATGCTCTTCATTATAACTGAATAATACATTGTCAAAATGAAAAGGCTAAGTAAGATTAGTATATTTTCTAGCATAAAAAAGCAAGCGGGTCTTGGAGAAAGCAATTTAGCCTTTTGAAACCTCTACTTGCTCTTCTGAAAAGTGAGTATGAGTGTTCCCAAGTCATCATTAAGAGTGTCACTTGGCGCCTGTAACATACACTCATTTAATAAAATAATAAAATAAAAACACACTGAATGTGTAAAGAATTCATAATTAGAAGTACATTTTTAATTATTTACTCTTATATGCCTGAATAAAACTGGACAGTCTTAGCTTTGCATAGGAAGTTTAAAGGCTTTTCAAACAGGAAAGAAGTAGGACTTGCCTGAAGCAGTCAGAGAAAGACAGACTTCCTGTGCACCCATGGGACTCGGCTAATCCAAGCATGCCTACGTGTGAACAAGCCTTACTGCTGCTGATGAGTCTCCAGGTCACCTAAATCTGTCTGAAAGGTAGAGCCAGACAGCTGAGTCATTCTCTAACTATTGCCAACTGGTGAGAGGCTCCCAAAGCCAGACAATCCCTCTGCCTGATCACCTCTTTTTTTTTTTCTTTTTTTTTTTAATTCCAAGGGCATCCTAAAGCCTCTCCACTATTCCCCATCTAAGGGGTCACAGAATATGATTCCAAACACAGGGAAGGTGAGTGATTTCTTGGGAAAGAAGACTTTAAGGCAGAGGCTGGAACAAAGACCGATTATGAGCAAAGCTGGTGAAAACAGACCAGAAATTGCACCAAAAGTTACCGAAGAAGGTCAGGGATCCTCCGGGGTGTGTCACCAGGCATGTGAGCGTGAAACAGCAGCTCGCTCCACGGTGAGACACTAAAGCAGGCCTGGGCAGAATCAAGCCCACGTTTAGCCAAATTTTCTCATACTTGATTCCTTACCCTGTGGACCTGCTCATCTACTCATCTTTTCTCGGAGATGAATATAAGTTCAGTTTTCCCAGGGCTCAGCCAAAAAAACCCAGCTGCCAGCAATGTACTTGCCCATAGTCTTTCTGGCACTCTTCTGCTACTTACTTGGGTCCATCAGATCTGGAAAAAGAAGGAGGAACATAGGATTCACATCGTGAAAAGCCAGGCTACAAGCGCTGTTCAAAACCGACAACCAATCACACTGTTCCAGCACTGTCCTAGCATTCGTTAGATTTTAATGCAGTTATATTTGTCTGTTATTAACTGAAGCTTCATCTCGGATATCTTTGTTTTGCTTTTATAACGTTGACCAAATAGTATTATCGTTAATAGAGCTCTTTCTCAGTGTTTGTGAAAGTGTGGCCAGCCAGGGACTTCCTATAGACAACAATGTTTTGTTTAATTTACCTGCAGAACTAGTGGCTGCAAGATGCCATTAAGGCCAATGATACCTTACATTATCTCAACCATAACAGTACTCAAAATAAAAAACAAAATTTCTAGGTATATTAAAGAAAATGAAATAGCTTCATTTGAGGTTTTACACATACACATGGAGATGATGGAAATGATTTTGAATATTGGCAGACTTGAGAAGGGAAATGGAAGTTTTCTAAACTGAGTTACTATAAGTCGTTAACCATAATTCAGTATTTACTTGCAGACTTTCAGAAAATTAGCTCGCTCTTCATTTTATGTGATGACTGGTTAATATTACATGAAATAACAAATTGGCATCATAACTAAACAGAGACTCTGGGCAGTTATCATAAAAAGAATGATGAGAATCTAAGCATGGGAGTTAGGTTTTCACTAACAAATGGATTATTCTGCATAATGTGAAATTAGCCATTACCACTTTCTGGTTGGAGACACTTCAGCCTTGATTTTACATGTCACCATTACACAAATCTTATTTATTATCATAGTGGGTGAGATTTAATTTGTTAGGAGGAGAGCCTATTATGCTTTTCTGTTATTTTTAAAACCTTAGGAATTTCACACTTACCCAAATGAAGGAGTGATGTGTGGCCCTACAACCATTCCAGCCTTGGCAAAGCCATTCCAACAACATTCTTTGCATGCTTGGAGCTGACGGCATGCCCAGACAAATGTTCCACTGTTCCCTGCTTCCTCTGGCTTCTGAATCCCTTACATCCTGGTGTCAAGTAGCAATCAAGCTCCCTACCACCCCACAAGAAATAAAACAAAAATCCATAGAAAATACCATGGAGGTTTCTGTTGATACCATACTGGAGGCAAGGGGACGTGTTAATGAGCGGAACTCGAAGCAGGAACGGAAGTCACGCACTTACAGTGGCAATCAGAGGAGCTCCAAAAACCCTCCAGTGGGGAGAGTGGGCGATAATTCGACCCAGGACTCATTTAAGGGGCTTCCATTTTAGATTTTTATTATTATCCCCAAATGATGTTCTGTCTTGTTATGGATTGAATTGTGTCCCACCCCTCGAAAATGCATTATTATTATTTTTAAATTTTCTTGTCCATATCATGTGGCATGTGAGACCTTAGTTTCCTGACTAGGGACTGAGCCTGCAATCCTTGCTTTGGAAGCACAGGGCCTTAACCACTGGGCCGCCAGGAAAATCCATCCACTCCAAACTTGCACATCAAAGTCCCAACCCACAATGTGACTGATCTGGAGACATGGCCTTTACACGCGTGTTGTGATAGTTATTCAGTCACCAAGCCAGGTCCGACTCTTCACGACCCCATGGACCGCAGCACGCCTGGATTCCCTGTCCCTCACCAATTCCCGGAGTTTGCCAAAGTTTGTGTTCATTGAATTAGTGATACTGTCCAACCATCCCATTCTCTGTCTCCCTCTTCTTCTGCTTCAATCTTTCCCAGCATCAGGGTCTCTTCCAGTGAGTCAACTGTTCGCATCAGGTGGCCAAAGCACTGAAGCTTCAGCTTCGACACTGGTCCTTCCAAAGAGTATTCAGGATTGATTTCCTTTCAGATTGACTGGTTTGATCTCTTTTCTTCCCAAAGGACCCTCAAGAGTCTTCTATAGCACCACAGTTTGAAAGAAAGCATCAGTTCTTTCGTGCTCAGCCTTCTTTATTGTCCAGATCTCATTATTCAGACATGAGTACAGGAAAGACTATAGCCTTAACTATAGGGACCTTTGTTAGCACGATGAGGTCTTTGCTTTTTAATACACTGTCTAGGTTTGACATAGCTTTCTTGCCGAGAATCAGTGTCTTCTGATTTCATGCCTGCAGCCACAAACTGTAGTGACTTTCGAGCCAAGGAGAGGAGACCTGTCACTGCTTCCCCTTTCCCTCTTCTATTTTCTATGAAGTGATGGGGCTGGATGCTATGATCTTAGTTTTTTTAATATTGAGTTAACGAAGTAATCAACATTAAATGTGATCATAAAGCTGGAGCCTTAATCGCAAGGGAGTGATGTCTATAAGTAAAGCCAAGCACACCAGGACTGAGACTGCAGCGAGGGAAAGACTTGTGAGGAGGCAGCAAGGAGGCCCTGTGTGTGTGCTAAGTTGCGCTGACTCTTCGTGACAGCATAGACTGCAGCCCGTCAGGGTTCTCTGTCTGTGGAATTTTCCAGGCAAGTATACTGGAGTGGGTTGCCATTTCCTTTTCCAGAGCATCTTCCTGACCCAGGGATCAAACCCGCACACCTCTCCTGTGTCTCCTGCCTTGCAGGTGGATTCTTAACTTGCTGAGCCATCTGGGAAGCCCAGCAGGAAGGCAACCATCTGTAACCAGGAAGAGAAGTCTCAACCACAAACCAGACGCGTTGGCACCTTGACCTTGGACTTTTAGCCTCAGGAACTGTGAGAAAATAAATTGCTGTTGTTAAGTCACCCTGCAGTAATCTGTTACAGCATTCTAGGCAGACTAATACATACCTACAGTTGCAGAGAACAATGAGACATGTTAAAAGATGTCTCTTATTCTTCAAATCCTTGTCCATTTATGAAACCACCTTGTCTGAAGCCATAGCAGTAACGTATGAGCTCTTTGTCTTAATGGATGCTGTTTTCAAATATTTTAATTTCACAAAGTAAGTCGCATTATTACCTCCGTTTTACAGAGAAGAAGAGTGGTCAAAGACAGTATATGTAACCAGTTTGAAGTCAAATAACATGCTCTGACTGCTGTAACTAGTACAGGGAGCGGCAGAGTAATGTGTTTATAAGGCCACTTATTATCTGGGGAAAAGCACAAGCACATCCCGGTGCAGTGGATTTAATAAACGTGAAAGCTTTAAAGTTTTAGCAATTTAGAAGAGCTTTTTGGTCATAAATTTTACAATGTGTTATAAGTCTCAAAAAAGGATATAAAAGGATATTCCTAGAAAGTCACCATAGAGACGTACTGAGTTGTATTCATCAAGTACATTTCTCTAAACACAAAGGAAATAGCTTTTATTTGAAAACAACTATGATTACATAGCTAAAGGATTATGTTTTGTTAATCTTTAATAAAGAAGATACTAACTTTTTGGTTTGTTTGCTGGTATATATACATATATATATGTATACACATATATACATACACACACACACGCATATCTCTCCCTGCCTTAAAGTGTAGTGCCAAAATTTTCTTTTGAATCCCATAATGGGCTTAGTGGCCAGGGTATTTCCAGGAGGTAGAAACACTACTATGAGCTTATTTTTAACGTGTCAGCAAGTAAAAATCTAACTAATGTTGATCTTTCTCTGACAGCACTCCCTTGAAAGGTTCCACAGCTTTGATTAATATTTAAACACTAGGGCTTTCAAAGCAAATTTACAATCTGAAATTACTAAAGCTACAATAAATACAGAAACATGTTACTGCTTTATTTTCTATGTGAGTTTAAAAAAAAAAAACAGAACCGCCATCAGGGATCCGCGAGTACAGGAAGGAGGACTTGAGTTTTCAGTTTGTGCTTTTCATTGACCATTGAAAATGTGCACTGTGAGAAACAGCAGTATAGTGATTGGCTAGTGGTAAAGAATCCGCCTCCAGTGCAAGAGATACAAAAGACATGGGTTTGATCCCTGGGTCAGGAAAATCCCCAAGAGAAGGGCATGGNTTAGGAGGAGAGCCTATTATGCTTTTCTGTTATTTTTAAAACCTTAGGAATTTCACACTTACCCAAATGAAGGAGTGATGTGTGGCCCTACAACCATTCCAGCCTTGGCAAAGCCATTCCAACAGCATTCTTTGCATGCTTGGAGCTGACGGCATGCCCAGACAAATGTTCCACTGTTCCCTGCTTCCTCTGGCTTCTGAATCCCTTACATCCTGGTGTCAAGTAGCAATCAAGCTCCCTACCACCCCACAAGAAATAAAACAAAAATCCATAGAAAATACCATGGAGGTTTCTGTTGATACCATACTGGAGGCAAGGGGACGTGTTAATGAGCGGAACTCGAAGCAGGAACGGAAGTCACGCACTTACAGTGGCAATCAGAGGAGCTCCAAAAACCCTCCAGTGGGGAGAGTGGGCGATAATTCGACCCAGGACTCATTTAAGGGGCTTCCATTTTAGATTTTTATTATTATCCCCAAATGATGTTCTGTCTTGTTATGGATTGAATTGTGTCCCACCCCTCGAAAATGCATTATTATTATTTTTAAATTTTCTTGTCCATATCATGTGGCATGTGAGACCTTAGTTTCCTGACTAGGGACTGAGCCTGCAATCCTTGCTTTGGAAGCACAGGGCCTTAACCACTGGGCCGCCAGGAAAATCCATCCACTCCAAACTTGCACATCAAAGTCCCAACCCACAATGTGACTGATCTGGAGACATGGCCTTTACACGCGTGTTGTGATAGTTATTCAGTCACCAAGCCAGGTCCGACTCTTCACGACCCCATGGACCGCAGCACGCCTGGATTCCCTGTCCCTCACCAATTCCCGGAGTTTGCCAAAGTTTGTGTTCATTGAATTAGTGATACTGTCCAACCATCCCATTCTCTGTCTCCCTCTTCTTCTGCTTCAATCTTTCCCAGCATCAGGGTCTCTTCCAGTGAGTCAACTGTTCGCATCAGGTGGCCAAAGCACTGAAGCTTCAGCTTCGACACTGGTCCTTCCAAAGAGTATTCAGGATTGATTTCCTTTCAGATTGACTGGTTTGATCTCTTTTCTTCCCAAAGGACCCTCAAGAGTCTTCTATAGCACCACAGTTTGAAAGAAAGCATCAGTTCTTTCGTGCTCAGCCTTCTTTATTGTCCAGATCTCATTATTCAGACATGAGTACAGGAAAGACTATAGCCTTAACTATAGGGACCTTTGTTAGCACGATGAGGTCTTTGCTTTTTAATACACTGTCTAGGTTTGACATAGCTTTCTTGCCGAGAATCAGTGTCTTCTGATTTCATGCCTGCAGCCACAAACTGTAGTGACTTTCGAGCCAAGGAGAGGAGACCTGTCACTGCTTCCCCTTTCCCTCTTCTATTTTCTATGAAGTGATGGGGCTGGATGCTATGATCTTAGTTTTTTTAATATTGAGTTAACGAAGTAATCAACATTAAATGTGATCATAAAGCTGGAGCCTTAATCGCAAGGGAGTGATGTCTATAAGTAAAGCCAAGCACACCAGGACTGAGACTGCAGCGAGGGAAAGACTTGTGAGGAGGCAGCAAGGAGGCCCTGTGTGTGTGCTAAGTTGCGCTGACTCTTCGTGACAGCATAGACTGCAGCCCGTCAGGGTTCTCTGTCTGTGGAATTTTCCAGGCAAGTATACTGGAGTGGGTTGCCATTTCCTTTTCCAGAGCATCTTCCTGACCCAGGGATCAAACCCGCACACCTCTCCTGTGTCTCCTGCCTTGCAGGTGGATTCTTAACTTGCTGAGCCATCTGGGAAGCCCAGCAGGAAGGCAACCATCTGTAACCAGGAAGAGAAGTCTCAACCACAAACCAGACGCGTTGGCACCTTGACCTTGGACTTTTAGCCTCAGGAACTGTGAGAAAATAAATTGCTGTTGTTAAGTCACCCTGCAGTAATCTGTTACAGCATTCTAGGCAGACTAATACATACCTGCAGTTGCAGAGAACAATGAGACATGTTAAAAGATGTCTCTTATTCTTCAAATCCTTGTCCATTTATGAAACCACCTTGTCTGAAGCCATAGCAGTAACGTATGAGCTCTTTGTCTTAATGGATGCTGTTTTCAAATATTTTAATTTCACAAAGTAAGTCGCATTATTACCTCTGTTTTACAGAGAAGAAGAGTGGTCAAAGACAGTATATGTAACCAGTTTGAAGTCAAATAACATACTCTGACTGCTGTAACTAGTACAGGGAGCGGCAGAGTAATGTGTTTATAAGGCCACTTATTATCTGGGGAAAAGCACAAGCACATCCCGGTGCAGTGGATTTAATAAACGTGAAAGCTTTAAAGTTTTAGCAATTTAGAAGAGCTTTTTGGTCATAAATTTTACAATGTGTTATAAGTCTCAAAAAAGGATATAAAAGGATATTCCTAGAAAGTCACCATAGAGACGTACTGAGTTGTATTCATCAAGTACATTTCTCTAAACACAAAGGAAATAGCTTTTATTTGAAAACAACTATGATTACATAGNTTTGGTCATAAATTTTACAATGTGTTATAAGTCTCAAAAAAGGATATAAAAGGATATTCCTAGAAAGTCACCATAGAGATGTACTGAGTTGTATTCATCAAGTACATTTCTCTAAACACAAAGGAAATAGCTTTTATTTGAAAACAACTTTGATTACATAGTTAAAGGATTATGTTTTGTTAATCTTTAATAAAGAAGATACTAACTTTTTGGTTTGTTTGCTGGTATATATACATATATATATGTATACACATATATACATACACACACACACGCATATCTCTCCCTGCCTTAAAGTGTAGTGCCAAAATTTTCTTTTGAATCCCATAATGGGCTTAGTGGCCAGGGTATTTCCAGGAGGTAGAAACACTACTATGAGCTTATTTTTAACGTGTCAGCAAGTAAAAATCTAACTAATGTTGATCTTTCTCTGACAGCACTCCCTTGAAAGGTTCCACAGCTTTGATTAATATTTAAACACTAGGGCTTTCAAAGCAAATTTACAATCTGAAATTACTAAAGCTACAATAAATACAGAAACATGTTACTGCTTTATTTTCTATGTGAGTTTAAAAAAAAAAAACAGAACCACCATCAGGGATACGCGAGTACAGGAAGGAGGACTTGAGTTTTCAGTTTGTGCTTTTCATTGACCATTGAAAATGTGCACTGTGAGAAACAGCAGTATAGTGATTGGCTAGTGGTAAAGAATCCGCCTCCAGTGCAAGAGATACAAAAGACATGGGTTTGATCCCTGGGTCAGGAAAATCCCCAAGAGAAGGGCATGGAGCCCACTCCAGTATTCCTGCCTGGAGAATCCCCTGGATAGAGGAGCCTAGTGGGCTATAGTCCATAGGATCGCAAAGAGTCAGACATGACTGAAGAGACATAGCATGCAGGACCTAACGGTAGATGATGGGTTTGGATGCTGGCTGTGCCACCCAGAGCAAGTTACTGCTCCTAGCCCCTCAGTTTCCTCATCTGTAAAATGGAATTTTGTGCATCTTAATGAGACACAACAGATATAGTGCAAAGAACAGTGCCTAGCACAGCACAAGTGTGTCACATACGCTTAGTTAGTTAGCTCAGTCGCTTAGTCGTGTCTGACTCTTTGCGACCCCATGAATTGCAGCACACCAGGCATCCCTGTCCATCACCAACTCCTGGAGTTCACATATGCTAGTGCTTAATATTCCCCATACATATAGTATTTAAATAATGTCAAGTTTCTATGATATTCACCCTTTCATTCAACAAATATCTATTAAGTCCATGCCATGTCCAGGACCTGGTTAAATAATTCCAAGTGCTTGTTTTCTAGGATCTGGCATTACAGTGGAGCAATCCATAGGAGTTGCCGATAGGTGCTGTTTGCTGAGCTATTTATTACAACATGGAAGCGGGAAATTGAAACTAGCTCTGGAGAGCACTTTCTGGAAGGGGTATTGCTGGAACTGAATTGAGCAACTTGGGTGACTCAGAATTCGTTAGCAGAGGATGTGGAGACAGCCGTTTCTAGTAGATGAAACAGCATGGCAAAGACTTAACAGCCCGAGGAATTTGGGAAATGAAACATAGTTGTACCTAGCTTATGAAAAGTACATCAAGGGCCTATGAGGAAACCAACCTGTGAATTCCACAGGTGGTCCCTTTCCTCTGGGGCCAATAACTCAATGCTTACTATGAGGGGCAAAAGAAAAAACATGATAACCCTTTCCTTAGTTCTCCAAGTAGGGTCAACATGCCCATAAAGATACCGGTCAAAACCACCTCCATCTAAGGGATACAGTTAACTGGACATGATCCAAAATATACTAGTGTTGGAGTAGATTAATCTCACCTGCAGTTGACTATATTTTAATATACAGCTAAAGATGGCTAGACAAGTGTTAGTCCAGAGAGCACTATTATACATTTAAAATTAAAGCTCAATATTAAACAGCCCCATGAAGTGCAATAAAATTTCACATCTGGTTAAAGAATACACATTGTCTAAATTACGGAGATGAGAAATTGCCACCTGAGTGTGAAAGCAGCTTCAATTAATGCTGGCTATTTATGACCCAGCCTGTTCTTTTGATGCATACAAGATTATGAGCTTGTGGCGCACAAAAGCCTGGATAGTGACAGTGAGATTCGAGATGGGAGAAATATTTAATCATGCCAACTTTATTGAAGGTCAGCAAGGCCATCTCCTCAGGTGGGCCTAAGTAAACAATATTAAAATGAATAATTTACCCCACTCTGACTTAAAGCTGCCTGTTTTATCCCTAAGGAAGAATAACATGAGTCTTTGTAACTCTTTATCCTGATTGCTTGCAATGCTCATTGATCTGACAACAAACAGTGCATAAATCTGTTCTTTAGCAACAGGTGTGATCAGGGTGTCCATTAAAAATGACTGAGCAGAAAGTAGAATATGATTGCCAAATCCATAGTGCCCGATGCCCTTCATTGACTTATGCACAGCTCCTTCATTGAGAAGGATGAACTAAATGAAATCCTCTTCCGAAAAACTGAATTGTCAGAAACATTTCATGAGCTCTCTGAGAGGCAATTTTTTCTGAGGCCAAAAGATAAGTTTCTAACAATCTTGAGAACTCAACCCCTGCCCCTTCTAATGTTTCTTTCCTTAATAAACAAAGATCGTGGAGTCAAATTGCATTTGCCACCTCTGCAGACAACTTAGACGACACACTATGACCCCACCTCATGCTTCCTTAATATTGTTGAGGTTTAGTCACTCAGTTGTGTCCAATCCTTCGTGACCTCATGGATTGTAGCCTGCCAGGCTTCTTTGTTCATTCTTGCTTGGGATTCTCCAAGCAAGACTCCTGGAGTGGGTTGCCATTTCCTTCTCCAGGGGATCTTCTGGACCCAGGGATTGAACTTGCATCTCCTGCATTAGTAGGCAGGTTCTTTACCACTGAGCCACCAAGGAAGCCCTCCTTAATATTACAGGAGCTCATATCAAGAGCACAAGCTATGTTCGTAAGGAGGAAATGAGAGGTATTCATGTTACTACTGTAACTGCAATGAGATCTCTGAGGTGAGTTCTATAGTCAATGACCGCATACTCAAAGCCCCTGGAGAATGAAGCATTCTCCACTTCTACAGAAGGAGAAATTGAAGCATGGAGCAGCTTAGCAGCTAAGTCACTTACCTAGAGTAAGGCGTGCCATTAATAACTCCCAAAGCCTCCAACTGAACCCCTCTTTGAAGGGTTCTGTGATTGCCATTCAGACAGTTCACCAAGTATTTATGACTCTCCACCTTCTGGAGATGTGGTGGAGCTGCACATCCTTGTTCCCTGGTGGATGGGAGGGGTCATGGATCTAGTACCAGCCAATCAGCATGCCAAACGGCATGTCTCTTTCATAATAAAGCACATAAGTACCAGTACAAGAGTCTGCAAATCTCTCCCTGTGCTAGGACAACAGGCAAGTTTGCAGATACTGGTTTTGCTGCCAGAGTCCCAGAGTGAGTTAAAGTGGAGTGAGGACCCAGCCAACCTGCAATATAGCATCGCAACAAAGCACGCACGTTTTGTTCAGAGCTGCTGAGATTTGGGGTTTGTTGATTTACACAGTCCAACTTTACCTACCTTGATGGACAAAGACCATGAAGCCTATTCTGCCCATAATAGACCCCATAGCCTAGGGATCACATATTAAAGCCAAGTTGGGAGGGACACAGATAAAGCTTCGTGGTGGAGCCAGTATGAGATTCAGGCCTTAAAGAATGAGAACGTGGGCTAGAGAAGAGCAATTTGGAGTTCCAGGCATAAGCCAAGGGTAGAGACCAAATACAGTCAGTATTTCCCTGAAGAATCAGAAAGAACCTGCCCCAGAAATCCAAGGTAAGTGTCAGGAAGCAATTGGAACTTAAGAAACAGCAAGCTGGAGCAGGGAAATAGTGAAATTGGAACTTACTCAAAATATCTCTTCACAATATAACAAGGCTCACTTTTAGATAATTGTACTTTTACTACCATACACCACTGTTGGAAATACTCTACAAAGCCAGTACCTCCAGAACCCTCAAGTTGAGAAGCTATTATTGCAGTCTCTTTTCTGATTCTTTGCACNTCACTTTTAGATAATTGTACTTTTACTACCATACACCACTGTTGGAAATACTCTACAAAGCCAGTACCTCCAGAACCCTCAAGTTGAGAAGCTATTATTGCAATCTCTTTTCTGATTCTTTGCATGTGTTTCTAAAATAGCTTTTTTGATAAAAGGCTAAACACACGTGCTGTCTTAGGAGCCCTCACTGGGCTATAAACCCTCTGAAGGAACATTTGGATGAGAAAACACTAGCTTAAAAAAAGAAAGCATCTCATTCCAACATGTGTCAAGGAGTACTTTTCAAAGGATGATTTTTGGGAAACTCTGATCACATTTGTGTTAGATTTTGCACACCCATTCAGGAGTCTGAATGTCCTCACTCTGGTCCTGGAAATTAATGAAGATCCATATTCCCAGGATGATGGTGAATGGAAAGGCAACTTTGAAGAAGGCACATAGGGCCTTCTGAATGTGAGCAATTTTTTAGATGCTTTGGAAATGGATCTAGAGAAAGTGGCCAGGGCTGGTGGGGGTGCGGTGAGGAGGAGAAAAAGAGATGGTTCCATCAACTTGCCTGATGCATAGAATGTATTAGCAGAGGGGAAAGATTAGAAAATTGTTCTTCTAATAATCAATTCTATCTTGCTTTAACGGAAGTTTTGCTGATATTTCACTGAAGAAGTAAATGACAACCTTCTCCAGTATATTCTTGCCTGGAAAATTCCATGAACAGAGGAACCTAGTGGGCGATAGTCCATGGGGTTGCAAAGAGTTGGACACAACTGAGTGACTTCACTCACTGGCAAAATCTAGAGGCAACTCCTTTATTGTGAGTTGTCCCCTTGAAGCTCTAGGCTGGGTTCAGTTCATTTCAGTGGCTCAGTCCTCTCCGACTCTTTGCGACCCTATGAACTGCAGCACTCCAGGCCTCCCTGTCCATCACCAACTCTCAGAGTTTACCCAAACTCATGTCCATTGAGTTGGTGATGCCACCCAACCATCTCATCCTCTGTTGTCCCCTTCTCCCCCTGCCTTCAGTCTCTCCCAGCATCAGGGTCTTTTCAAATGAGTCAGCTTCATTCCTCAGTATCTTCTTTCTTCATTCTTCAGTTTCATGCATTACATTCTACATCACCTGCCCCCTCACCATCTAGCAACAGTATATGTCCATCTTTGGTTTTTAGATGAAAAACTAAAACTCAGAGTGTTTAGGTGCCGTAAGAGAAACAATCTTTTCAAGCGATAAGGATATGCACTTTTTAATGGATGACTTTATTTTAATAATAGTAAGTGGGATGACTCTAAAACATGACTAATATTTCTCTACTGCTTATAATTCCAAGAAACTTAAAATAGCATTGTTCACATGAACTCACAGAGCAAACGTAGTCTTATAACGAAGATAACTTACATAGAATTTTGTGATTAGGGTGCAGTATTGCCTCTAATGAAATGGTTGGATGGCGTCACCGACTCGATGGACATGAATTTGAGCAAACTCCAGGAGTTGGTGATGGGCAGGGAGGCCTGCTGTGCTGCAGCCCATGGAGTCTTAAGCAGTCAGACATGACTGAGCCACAGAACTGAACTGAACTGAAGTCACTTCAGTCGTGTCCAACTCTATGCAACCCTATGGACTGTGGCCCAGAATTGCTGAGTAATTATCAAGAATTTAGGACAGTTGTTACCAAGTTCAGTTCAGTTCAGTTCAGTTGCTCAGTTGTGTCTGACTCTTTGTGACCCCATGAATCGCAGCACGCCAGGCCTCCCNTTTAGCATTAGTGTAGTTTTGACTAGTTGGCTCTGTTTAAGTTTTAAAACTGGGCCAAAATATACTATTAAAAGTCATCTAAAAGACACTAATGTAATAACAAAATACTCTAATGTAATTATAAGTGGTTGCATAGTCCCTCCCCACCTCCCACCACACACCAAAAAACAAATGTGTTAGACAAGATTAAAAAAAAAAAAAAAAAGACCTGACTTTCCTATAGGATCAAAGCCAGGGTTTATAGAAATCTGGTATGTTTCCCTTGTTATAAAAGCCATGGGTATGAGGAAATCAGATTTTCCTATATAAGGCAGCAAAGAGTACTTTCCTTTTTGCTAAAGTAGAGTGTTTCTGCTGTCAGAGCCTTCTCAAGACATGTTACTCAAACTAGGAGGAAAACAAAAGCAAAACCCGATGAGAAATAAAAGTATCTAAGCAGGCTTGGTTAAGTGACTTGCCCTTGCTCCCTGGTATATCAAAAAATGCACGTGATGACTGTGACCTTGCTTTTGTTATGTCTTCTAAAGGCACAATCCTATGTTACTGTAATGCAGATAACGGAGGTAAGAAGAGAGAACTTTGAAACCAGTTGTGTTCGGCTAATACCTGAAGGCTCCATCTATTTTGAAGAACCTGCCCCATGGCAACTAGATACACAGCCTCCTGCATTTTTCCTTCCTTGTTTCCTTCCTGTCCTCCTTCCATCCTGGCAGGCACGCGTCCTGCCGCCACCAGGATGTGAAGACACGCAAGCCACAGGCTCTCTCCTGAGGAATGAACCCTTTGAACTTGTGGTTGGTGCTGTCTGAAAATTCCAAACTATGAGTTGCAGCCTGAACTCCAGTTCTGAATTTGATTCCCAAACAATCCAAAGGAAAAAAAAAAATTGATAGCAGATTATTCCCATAACCAAGAACATAACACAGACCCAAGAACATACCACAGACCATTGGCTACCAGAGAAAGTGGATGGGTATTATCGTCCTGATAAGGAATGAATAAGTCATTAGTAAAAGTAGCACATGGATTATGAAATTACAGCAAAAGTTTACAAATTTTTAAATACATAGCAATATCTTGAACTGGATTCAGACCTTCACAAATTTTAATAATGAACAACGTTTTCCCAGATGTCTTGACCATTCTCTCTTTGAACAACATAAAGTGCAAAGGATCATAAGACGATAATTTCTGCTGATAAACTTGTTTGATTACACTTCCCAGGTGCTGCTGGGTCCAATTATCTTGGTGCTAAAATACCCTCTAATTGGGTGCGAAACACACATCAGAGTTAATTACATTGTACACCACTACATGGGCTTAAAATAATTAAGAATGTTTTCATTTCTCAACTGGCCTAGAAAAAAAGTAATGCATTTCAAGTTCCAGTCCTTAGAGATTTCTCTGAAACTCCTGAGATCAGCAAGATGTGAATATATATAAATTTTAACCATAGAATCATATTGAGTCCATAAGCCTCTTATCATAACCTAGATGCTTTGATCTACCGGAGTATAGCTATCTGTGTCTTATGAGGAGCATACACCCTTTGATATTTGAGAAATCAAAATATTATGGGAAGGTGTGTTATAGTAAAAATTATATTATGCTATGAATATACTATTGTTTGTTTTTGTTTAGTCTCAAAGTCATGTCTGACTCTTGCGGACCCATAGACTGTAGCCCGCCAAGCTCCTCTGTTCATGGGATTTTCCAGGCAAGAATACTGGAGTGGGTTGCCATTTCCTTCTCCAGGGGATCTTCCTGACCCAGGATCAATCCCCTGCAGAGGCAGGGGGATTCTTTACTGCTGAGCCGCCAGGGAAGTCCATATATCAATCTCTTAAAAGTACCACTCCCTTAAAATGATTGTTTCTGAAAGCTGATCTTCATAGTAAATTTTGGATTGTAAAGGCCAACTGTATTGTAGAATATTGGCTATATAATATACAAAGAGTATTGAGAGAGTTGAAGGATTAAAACTAAAGTGATGCACAAATCCAGAAAGAAAATTGTGAAAATATATCAGAGTTGGAATTGTCTATTACAAGGAGATCTAGTAACCCATGCTTGGAGCAAAAAATGAAAGACATACTCTTGACTAATGTCCTCTGTATTATTTAACCTAAAATACAAGTATAAATATGTGTGTGTGTGCACTAGATAATGTCCTACTCTTTGTGACCCTATGACCCTATGGACTATAGCCTGCCAGCTCTCTCTGCATATGTGTGTGTGTATTCAGCAACTAGTGAACTTGAAATTAACATAGATAGCTAACCCTCTGAAAAGGCAAAGAGATGGCACAAAGTAATAATGGGTTAAAATGTCAGCAGCTTGCTTCCCAAATCCTCCTGACCCACTGTCCTGGAGACCTGACTCTTCCCTGTCGGGTCATCTCCTGGCCCTGGCGGACTCGCCCCTGAGACCTGCAGGATTTACCCTGATGTGACTCTCTCTGCTCGCTGGCTGCCTCAGTCCTGCTGACATTGGCTCCTTCCACTGCATTTTACCTCTCCAGGCTCCTTTCATCTCTTCTATATGATCGCACGGAGAGCTCCTTTGAGCCAATACTTTCTGTTACTACTCATCCTATGCATGGCACGGAATTGCTTAGCAATTCAATGTTAAATCACGATAATTCACCTCAAAATATGGTACATTCTTCAGTTGCTATGGGCCTCCCTGGTGGCTCAAACAGTAAAGAATCCGCCTGCAATGTAGGAGGCATGGGCTTGATCCCTGGTCAGGAAGATGCCCTGAAGAAGGACATGGCACCCCATTCCAGCAATTCCTGCCTGGGAGATCCCGTGGACAGAAGAACTGGTGGACTACCATTCATGGGGTCGCAAGAGCAACAAAACCATCACCACCACCACCAGCACCACAGTTGCTATAAAATAAAGATCACAAAGTGTCTTAGATTATTCCAGCTGTTAAATATTTTAGAAGTAAATGTCTGTGATAAGGATTTTTTTAACGTTATTTTCTCTCTCTAGGATAATTTAATTAATCCTATATAATTGAGTCACACATTATTTTTTTAACCTACCAGCATTGGAATCTGATTTTCATTGGTTTTTCCCTATTATTTCAATAAATCACTAATCTGAATCCAAAAATCTGAAAGTGATTAGTGGTTACGATTTTTCAAACTTTTGTTTTTCATAGCTTTAGGAACAGAAAGTATTTACAGAAGCCATGTCATTTTGATAAATAAAGTCTTGACTCAACAGCTTTACAACGTATCGTTAGCAAGAATTAATTTACCTGTATTTTGTCTAGCTTGTAAGTAAATATTAAAGTATTTAGAATATCTACTGAATTTTACTTGTTATTTCTGCAAATTTAGTTTAAAGGCAATTGGGATTCCCTCGGATCTTTTGTGAATATAAGTAGAAGATAAAAGATAGACCTGTACCGATGCCCTCATTCATCTTAAAAGCCAGAAAATTAAACTTCTATGATGAAAAACGTAACTATCATTGCTTATATTGATTTTAACCTTATTAATTAGTTTAAATATTAATTAGATTTGTTTGTAATCATAAGGAAAGTCACCTTTTCATTTCTTTATACTATATCTAAAACTTCTGAAATTTCTTAGACGTAGTATCACATATCATTTTACATACTAAGAAAAGTCAGTATAAATTTTTAATGACTTATAATTATTTTTTTCTGTTAATGCTAATAGTGTTTTAGTGGCTCAGTTGTGTGACCTCTGTGTGACCTCATGGACTATAGCCCACCAGGTTCCTCTGCCATGGGATTCTCTAGCCAAGAATACTGTGGAGTGGGTAGCCATTCCCATTTCCAGGGGACCTTCTGGATCCAGGGATGGAAGCTGGGTCTCCTGCCCTGCAGGTGGGTTCTTTACTGCCTGAGCCGCCAGGGAAGCCCATGCTCCTAGATCTATCTTGTTTAATTCATTTCATAAGCATTTATTAAGCATCTTCAACATGCCAAATATTCATAATATAAAGCCAAGGAGACCTAATACCTGACCCTGAGAACTGCTACTCTGCTGCTGCTGCTGCTGCGTCGCTTCAGTCGTGTCCGACTCTGTGCGACCCCATAGCCGGCAGCCCACCAGGCTCCCCTGTCCCTAGGATTCTCCAGGCAAGAATAACTTCTACTCTAGTGGATGAAATAAGAATTCATTAAAGAGGACCCTTCTGATCNTCAGTCGTGTCCGACTCTGTGCGACCCCATAGCCGGCAGCCCACCAGGCTCCCCTGTCTCTAGGATTCTCCAGGCAAGAATAACTTCTACTCTAGTGGATGAAATAAGAATTCATTAAATAATAATCACATTGATATACCATGGCATCCTATGAAACAACCAAAGAGTATCAGATTTAATGTAAAGATCAGAAGGGTCCTCTTTAATGGCTAAGGATTGAAAAGAACTATTTAACCATGTGAAGGGGGAGGCTTGCTTTGCAGACTCAAAGGAACATGTAGAAGACCTCATGGTAGAGAGAAATGTGTCACACTGGGGACAACTGAGAAAGAAGGCAAGAGGGGTTGTGCTGATCTTGTGCTCTCCAGCTCTCTATTCCATCTGCCCCGCTCCTACCCTACCCCTAAAAGACAGCCGGCTCTGAAAAGACAGGTGCCAGACCTCCTGTGAGTGGAAGACTTGCCCAATGGATGGTAGCCCTCCTCCTCTGTTCATGAAATTCTTCAGGCAAGAATGGGTTGCCATTCTCTTCTCCGGAGGATCTTACAGATCCAGGGATTGAACCTGCGTCTCCTGTGTCTGCTGCATCACAGGCAGATTCTTTGCCTGCTGAGCTATCCAGGAAGTCCTAGAGGGCTTTCCCAGTTTGACCAATTCAGGTTCAAACCCCAAAACTACTGTATGTCCATAAAGGTGCCTATCCTCACCCAAACTCACTTCCTCAAGGACTGCAGGGTCCTGATTACACCCAAAGTGAAGCTGCCAGCACCCATTCTTACAGTGGGGCCAGACCCAGAAAAAAACAACGAAAATCTGAGGGCCATAACAGATCTGATTATTCCAAATTCTGTGCTGAAGCAGATTGCATTATAGCTGGCCGTCAATGTAGTTTCAGAATCTAATAATAATTTACAAATGAAGACAAGCTTCTGTCTAGAAGAACTTTTGAAGGGTCTTATTTAAAATGCTTTGCAATGACAAATTATCAGAGTTGTGATTTAAATTGCCTTCTTCCATTTTTACTGGGGGGATAAATAGGAAGGTTCAGAAAACGCATTCATTTATATTTTGGCAGAAGCCTCTGTGTTATAATCCTTGTAAGTGCAGTTATAGGATGTGGGCCGGGTGGAAATGTGCTCCACGTGGGTGGTAGAATAATATGCCCTTACACAAATAAATTAAACATAATAGACTTTAGAAAAAAAATGATAAAGACTACATGGTAAGCCCCTTACAGACCTCGACTGTGTCTTATTAGTACAATAAATGTCACAGTTTAGGGGAAAGTAAATTTGCTAAATAGAAACAATAATGAATAATTGAATGAATGGCTAGATATCACTAAGGCTGTACTCAACAACCTAAAAATTTACTCGGAAGTGAACTTTAGTGTAAACTATGGACTTTAGGTCATAATGATGTGTCAATGTAGGTTCACTGATTGTAACAAATATGCTACCCTGGTAGGAGATGTTGACAATGGAGAAGGCTAGGCGTGTATAGGGGCAGGAGGTTTATGAGAAATCTCTGCACCTTCTGCTCAGTTTTTCTATAAACCTGAACACTGTCTAAAAATAATGCCCTTTTAAAAAATGTTTTTAACATTTAATCTGGTAAAACAATCTTAATTGTATAGAAGCCATGTTATTTTTGCCATAGTGTAAATCTGGGTTTAGAATATCCACAGCATAAGGCAGCTCATCTACCTCTAGGTCAATGGATCTGCTAAATATACCATGTAGTGGGAATTTATACAGTGCTGGGCTCTTTATATGATGCTCCCTTATTCTAAGCCCCATGCATGGCATCTCTGAGCCCATCTTTCATTGACTCCACACAAGAACCCGTGAAGGTCCTACGGTTATTCTCAGTTCATACATGGAGAACAGGTGTGGTTCAGAGAGATTAAATAAACTCTTCAAAGTCATACAGATAGCTTCTGTCAAAAATAAAGATGGTTCTTGCATACATCTGGGTAGCTAACTCTTAGACTTGGATTTTTCTAGTGGAGGATAATGAACATTTGGAAGAATCTCCTCTTATTCAGATATACTTTGCTATCCTGGAAAAATGGAATGTGGGTTCAGCTTAGGAAACTGGATTTGAAGATAACTAGAAATTGTAATGCCACATGGAACCATGAGATCATGAAGTAAGTCCGAACTGGGTTAGGAAAGATTCACAAAAATGCTCCCAGTAACTGTCTCACTGACGTTGAAGACTGAGGCCCACTCCTCTTCTGATGTGCATTAGGGCAAATCCAGCTTAATGCCAACGTGTGTAGAAGTAGAAAAATAGGACTTCCCTGGTGGTGCAGAGGCTGAGCGTCTGCCTGCCAGTGCAGCGGACACAGGTTCAATACCTGGTCTGGGAAGATTTCACTTGCCGGCAGGCAGCAGAGCCTTAAAATTCCGCTTTTATACTACAGTTACTATTACAAATCACAGAGAGCTTTTGTGAAATCCCCTTTGAAAATGTCTGACTCTTGTGTGCCCCTTGGTATGATCACATCAGGACAAAAGAAATGCTTGCCAATGTCCTCTAGGAGTTTGAAATCAGAAGAGAAAAAAGATGTATTAAATCAGCCCATTCTTGTGAACCAAGAGTGATAGATGTTTTGAATGTCTAGGGCATTTTATGGAAAGTGTGGCATTTACAAGAAAATCTTGGGGCAAAAAGCAAGACCGCAGCAATCTGAATTATCTTCCCCACTGCCTAGGGCATCTGGGTCAAGTTCCACATTTGATCAAAAGAGGTCCAATTCTGTAATCTGTACTCTGGGAAGAAGAGACCATGAAATGGATGGGGGAAAAAAAATAAGCAAAGAAATTCCTCTTCTTTAAAAAAAAAAAAAAGATGATTTAATCCTTGTGGGAGCTGTAGTCATTTTTCAAAATCAATTTTTAAAGACACTGGTGTCTTATGTTTACCTTCCAGGTGTCTACTTTCTCAAGGTAACAAAAAGGTTCACAAGAATTCTTATCTCGGACTGATAAACAGACGCAAACAGAGCCAGATCTATCTGGGCTACCACAAGGCCGGCTTGACTAATTGCCTTGATAGATCGTTCTCCTGATGCCTGATGCTGTTATTGCACCCAGCATAGCTGAGATAGCACACGTTTAACCCCTGACCTCCCAGCTGCCTCCTGCACATCTCTCTGGGACTGACCGTTCTCCATCATCACTTCCTCCCCATAGCAGCCAGGGAGAGAGGTCTGTTCCTAAGCAAATAGCAAAGGCTCTGACCCCGTCATGAGTCACCAGTCTGTCTGCCTACTTCCAAGATTCCCCCTTTATATATTTATTCAGCTTGTCAGAGTTCCTGGTAAAGAGAATAATGATATTTGAGGTAAATAGGATTCACGTTAACTCCAGGGACAATAATTTCATAAATCCGAGAGATCTTAAATTGCTTCTAAAAGCTTCATATGAACCAATCCATTTCACGCTACCCGCCCCTACTTTTAAGGCAACTTTAAAAAACAAAAAAATGACAAACTATCAAAAGCCATAGAATGAACAGGAAGAGAAATATGCCAGGGCCATTTGTTACAATGTAGGGAAATACCTAATTATTCTGTGCCTTAGGACACTGATTTAAATTACTATAAGACAGGCTAAATACTATTACTAACAGCAGAAAAGAGAAGCAAATGTATTTTATCTCAGAGAGGTCATCTTTCTTTCATTATGTGCTTCACACATCTTTTCACAGGATGTATACTGATCAGGTTCTAACAGATACTGCCAACACACAGTGATTCAGCTGCTGACAGTCCTGGCTGAGTATTCTGTGCAAAAATTTCACATTACACAACATTGTGGAAATAGTAAATGGTATGAATAACACCCTGGCAAGTGGTGGTTTTTATAATCANTCTAAGAGAGGTCATCTTTCTTTTATTATGTGCTTCACACATCTTTTCACAGGATGTGTACTGATCAGGTTCTAACAGATACTGCCAACACATGGTGATTCAGCTGCTGACAGTCCTGGCTGAGTATTCTGTGCAAAAACTTCACATTACACAACATTGTGGAAATAGTAAATGGTATGAATAACACCCTGGCAAGTGGTGGTTTTTATAATCATTTGTGCTAATTAATAAAATTATGTTGTCTTTATGGAGAGGCAGAAAATATATGGAGAAAAAAAAAACAGAATCATTATGGAGTATATTTGCATTTTTGTTCATTTTCTTTCAATATTTCAAATTTAAATAGACATGAAATATGAGAGGCTAGAACAGTAGGGAAAAAAGATTCGTTTTGGTACCTATTGCATTTCAGTTTTCACTAAACCATTTAACATAAAATCAAAGCACAATGGCTTAGTTAGGAACACTTCTATCTTTTGTTCATCCAGGTCTTTAGATTTCTAATAACTTTTCAACCAAAAGGAAAAGCTTTATTTGTTTTGTGAAATCAATTCCTGAGTACTAATATTATCAATCATTATTAACCTGCCCATGAAATAAGTTCCTGGTATTTTCCTTTTAAGAAAGCAAGATTGCAATGCTTTAAGTCTTGAGTGGGCTGAAATGATGTTGAAAATGTCCAAGGGACCAAAACAATAATCAAAGATATATGTGTCTTTGGGTTTGCTTTGAAGGAGAATATAAGACAGAGAAGGCCCCACTGTCAGGCCATCCTGATTTAGCTCCATGTAGGCAGCTTCAGGCCTATTTTTCTGAATCCAAGTTTTCTCTCCTATGAGCCTAATGTAGCCACTGAAACCAGCTTTCTCTGAAGTTTACATAAAGTACCCAGCACAGTGACTGAAACTGGAGAAGGGTGAGACATACTCGACTGATGCAAAGCCCCTCCTGCCCTCTCTTTAAAACTGACCAGAGGCTCCACTATACTTCAGTTCACTTTCAAGCTACTCTGAGAATAATTTAACTGAACTCGCATACACTTTGGCAAGTTTGATCCCAATCAGACAGCTTACCTTCTGAAAAGAAAGGACACTACCATTAAGCATCAACAAGTATTGTTCCATTTTTAAAAATGTAAAGATGTTAGCTGACTTTCCGCAAGCAACAAAAAAAGCTAAACCCCTTTTGCTTACTGAAAAAAATTGGGAAAAAAATGTCAAATAACAAGATCATGTGGGGATGAAGTTCAGAGGCCAAAGATGTGACAGGACAAAAATTATTAACTTAAGTTCCAATGAGGAGCGGTTCTGGGCTTCTCCATTCAGAAGCAAACCTACAGCTGAAACTAACACAAATCATAAATCAGCTATACTCCAATACAATTTTTTTAAAGTTCAACTTATCAATTATTTCTTTCATAAATCACGCTTTAAGTGTTGTATCTAAAAAGTCATCACCAAATTCAAGATCACTTAGATTTTCTCCAGTTATCTCTTAGGAATTTTACAGTTTTATATTTATATCTATGATCTATTTTGAACTGATTTTTCTGAGTGGTATAAGGTCTATGAGTCGATGCACTTTTTTTTTTTTTTTGCATGTGGCTATTCAGCATCATTTATTGAAAAAAATGTATGCTTTTAGAGGGACTTAGAGATATAGCAAACAAACTACTGGATGCCATGGGGAAAGGAAGAGGGAAAGGACAAGATCAGGGGATGAGATGAAGACATGCGATCTATTATAAAGCAAATAGATAAGCAACAGGGACATATTGCACANTGAAAAAAACGTATGCTTTTAGAGGGACTTAGAGATATAGCAAACAAACTACTGGATGCCATGGGGAAAGGAAGAGGGAAAGGACAAGATCAGGGGATGAGATGAAGACATGCGATCTATTATAAAGCAAATAGATAAGCAACAGGGACATATTGCACAGCAAAAGGAATGACAGCCATTGGTTTTTAGTGACTTTCAATGGAATATAATCTGTAAAATAGTGAATCACTTATGCTGTACACCAGAAACTAGTATACTAATGTACATCAATTCTGCTTCAAGTTTAAAGTTAGAAATAAATTTAAAAATTTAAAAAGAGAGAAAACAAAGCAAACATATGGGAAACAATTTATAGAAATGCAAGACTTCATTCTCTCTCTGTAAAATGGGAGAATAATATTTGTTTCATGGAATTCTTTCCTAGGATTGAATGAGATAAGGCAAGTAAAACACTTAGCCTAGTAGTGAAGACAGACTTAAAAAGGCAATTTTAACATATGTGATGTTAATATTAATTAATAATGTGAAATGATTCTGAAGTCAGTGAGACGACTTTCTTTTTAGAGTCTTAGAATGCTCACAATCTCACAGATTTAAGTATCTTTATAATCATCTCTTAAATATTAATTCATAACAATGGAGATGTCTTTGCCAATTTCCCCTTTGCAGTTTCTTATCTAACTCCTAGCCAATGGTGCCCATTTAACTNAGTCACTGAGACTACTTTCTTTTTAGAGTCTTAGAATGCTCACAATCTCACAGGTTTAAGTATCTTTATAATCATCTCTTAAATATTAATTCATAACAATGGAGATGTCTTTGCCAATTTCCCCTTTGCAGTTTCTTATCTAACTCCTAGCCAATGGTGCCCATTTAACTTCGTGTCAATACAGCAGCCCATGTTAGGATGAGATCCAGAACACAGATTTTTGGTGAATCCAAATAAGATTTGACAAACATGGAAAAAAAGTTGAGCAAAAATTTTTGTACATCTGGGTTCTGTCTGTTTCTCTGTCTACCTATATAGTCATCTATCTATCTATCTAATTGGGTTTAGTGTTTTAAAATAATGGGTTTGCAAGGGAAAAGTCTGTTGTTTGTATCATCCAGTTTTCTTTGCAATAAAAGGAAGTTAACTACTTAGATCTGTGATTCATTTAACTAAACGTACCCATCATGTTCCCAATTCTTATACAAATAATTGTGGAAAAACTACTTTTTAAGATACTAACAACCAACAGAAGCCAGATTGCTCAGAGACAAGTACTCTTGGGTTGAAGGCCTTAACATCCCAATGATGATATTTTAAACCAGTAGATCTCTTTTACATATATGTAAATAGTCAGATTTTCTTCTATATAAAAAAGCAGTGTCAACATCCGATAAATGCTATAAATCTGAAAGCAGAAAAGTAGAGAAGAAATCGTAATTTATATGGCACAATGGAGTGTTTCATAATTTTTGTTTAACAAAACATACTTTACCCTCCTTCCGCCTTGATATATAGGTCCCCACTGATTACAAGGCGCTAAATTGTGTGAAGAGCTTTGCANTAAATGCTATAAATCTGAAAGCAGAAAAGTAGAGAAGAAATCGTAATTTATATGGCACAATGGAGTGTTTCATAATTTTTGTTTAACAAAACATACTTTACCCTCCTTCCGCCTTGATATATAGGTCCCCACTGATTACAAGGCGCTAAATTGTGTGAAGAGCTTTGCAGAAAATCATAAAAGGGCAGCAAAGGAGCCTTATATCATGGAGTCACTGGGTCCCTAAGACTCAACCAGGACTTTGATATTTAGTTTAAGCAGAACCATATATTTTTATTAATAATGAATAGAGTCACTTGTTTCAATTTCATAAGCCCAGTGCACCAAAGCTGGTGAGATTTCTATTACCCATGACCTGGGTATTAATTCCTTGAATTTAAAAAAAAAAAGGTCTCCATTTTTCAAATGTTGATTTAATGCTGAGACAATGAGGAAAAAACTTTCCCAGCAATTTTGGCACATTGGATTGGGAAATAAATGTGACCATTCTACTTTCACTAGAAGAGCTATTAAAAATGCTTCTGATACAGGAAATACTTTTTTTCCCCAGATATTAGAGGATATCTTCAGGAAGCTCAGCAGATTAATTACAGGAGCCCAGGCTCAACTTTATTTAGAAGTAAAGCAGAAGCTTTAACACTTATCTCAGAATGTAAAATCCCTTTTTTAGTATTTCATAATGCCTATATTCCTCGTTTGAGTAACTTTCTGTTGGCTCTGAAACTGGTGGCACAAAGCTTTTTTTTCTTTTAAATTTTTCTCTTTTTAGTAGTGGGCCAAAAACATAAGAGGACAATGCTGATTAAATTTGTCTGGATATTTAACATAAAAGAAGATTAAAAATGGGAATGTATTTTCTAAATTCAAAATGATAGATGGGCCAGAAGTTCGGAAAAAGTTCTAATTTGTGTTAACTTCATGACTTTGTACAGTTGTTGCTTTTTTTTTTCTGTATAGTTGTTGTTGTTGTTGTTGTTTTTCAATAAATTTCTGAGTAAGAAAATTCTGTTCCAAAAAGAAACAGGTACCTCTTCATTCTTTGTCAGGTGGAGAGTATTCTGCCTTTTCCACAAAAGCCAGAACAGTGCCTGCCTTTTCTAAAAGATCATCTAACATGTGTTATTTCCCTACACTTCCAACAGAAAAAATTAAATTGTAGTTTATACCCATTTGCCAAAACTCAAGCCCATTCCTTTTGGCCAAGACTTAGAATAATCACACGGAAGAAAGTATACATTTCACCATGACTGTTCTAGGCCCAGGGTTAAGCATCGGAAAGAGTGATCAGGAGGAAGGGGAAGGCGGGGGAAATAGAAGGTCTGGCCTGCACTTTTAAGGACTACATTTTCCGACTTAGGAAACAGAAGCATTCTAAACTAAACAAGAATCCCTTTCTGAAGCCATATTCCAGGTATAGTTTGAGGTTATGGTGTAGACAAGGCAGGTGCAGAGTAGAAAGAGAGTTGAGTTGATGAGACAGGAAATTCTGGAAGATGCTAGGCTGTGGTGGTGGCGAAGTCGCTCAGTCGTGTCCGACTCTTTGCCACCCCGAGGACTGTAACCTACTAGGCTTCTCCGTCCATGGGATTCTCCAGGCAAGAATACTGGAGNCATTGGCAGGCAGGCTGTTTACCACTTGTGCCACCTGGGAAGCCCTGGCTGTAAAATACTTGCACCTAAATTGTTAACAGGCAACTCGGATTTAACATATCCCAAACTGAGCTTCCAATAAACCACCACCCCTCAACTACTGTATGCCTCCTGCAGTTTTTCTGTCTCAATTAATAAAAACTCATTTCTGCTGAAGCCAATTATATTTTACCCACAGCCCAAATCCTGTCCATTAGCAAATCTCTTGATTTTCCAGGGTCCGGGGAGGCCCACTTTCCAGCTTACAGAGCCATTTAATCATCACATGCAGAAAGTAGAGAAAAGGAAACAATCCAAGTTCTCTTGCGTGCCTTCTCAGAAGATCACTAATCCCGTTCATGAAGGCTCCACCCTTAGCATCTCCTAAAGCCCCCATCTCCAAAGGCCCTTACGTTGGGAATCAGGCTACAACATATGAATCTGCTGCTGCTGCTGCTTCCGCTAAGTCGCTTCAGTCGTGTCCGACTCTGTGCGACCTNTTAGCATCTCCTAAAGCCCCCATCTCCAAAGGCCCTTACGTTGGGAATCAGGCTACAACATATGAATCTGCTGCTGCTGCTGCTTCCGCTAAGTCGCTTCAGTCGTGTCCGACTCTGTGCGACCTCATAGATGGCAGCCCACCAGGCTCCCCTGCCCCTGGGATTCTCCAGGCAAGAACACTGGAGTGGGTTGCCATTTCCTTCTCCAATGCAGGAAAGTGAAAAGTGAAAGTGAAGTCGCTCAGTCATGTCCAACTCTTCGTGACCCCATGGACTGCAGCCTACTAGGCTCCTCCGTCCATGGGATTTTCCAGGCAAGAGTACTGGAGTGGGGTGCCATCGCCTTCTCCATCTGCAGGAGAACACAAGTATTTAGTTGGCAGCACATCCTTATATGACCATTCTTCTAAGGGGACATGGGCTTCCCAGGTGGCGCTAGTGGTAAAGAACCCACCTGCCAGTGCAGGAAATGTAAGAACCGCGGGTTCCATCCCTGGGATTGGGAAGCTCCTCTGGAGGAGGGCATAGCAACCCACTCCAGCATTCTTGTCTGGAGAATCCAATGGACAGAGGGGCCTGGCGGGGTATACAGTCCACAGAGTCACAAAGAGTCAGATATGACTGAAGTGACTTGGGACATCTCTTACCCACACAGCTCTAAAGAACTGGTGAAGGAAGCTATATTTCATTCGGCATAAGCCGGATGTGCCTCTTGGACCTGAATGGAATTTAGACCAAGAATGAGCCACAACTCAAGGGCAGTCACATCCACCATCTTATTAACTAATATCTCATCATGGCAGCTTTATGTTACAAAGTGAGGTGAACCAGAAAGAATTTCTCCCTCAGCAACTGGTTTTAAGAAGCTTAGAGACAGCAGCCAGATAGAGGTAAGGCAGAGAATGACCCAGAGACGGCGATGGAGGGCTGCAAAGATAGGAGGGAACAGAGAAGAGCACGCAAATGCAGAGGAAGTTAGTCTCCAGGGAAACGAAGCTAGAGCCACAGAGAGCAGAAGCTGTCATGGAGGGACAAGGGGCTTCCTAGACGCGCCTGTCTGTCAGCGACTGTTTTTAGGTGACTTGAATCATCTTTTAATTGTTGTTCAGTCACTAAGTTAAGTCCGACTCTGGGACTCTACAGACTGCAACATGCCAGGCTTCCCTATCCTGTACTGTTTCCCAGAGTTTGCCCAACTCATGTCCACTGAGTCAGTGATGTTATCTTAACAATGCAAATAAACTAGTCTAACAAATTTATCAGCTAAGTGCACAATGAGATTATATTTATCTTAACTACGTAAAAAATGTATCTTACTCGTGCATTTGAGCAAATACTTCGGGTTTTTGATTTCTTGTGTTTTGAGCAAATGTTTGTTAATCAGGTGGATTTGCCTGAGGGCGTTGACAATGAGGCACAGAACCACAGTTAAATGCCCACTCGTTGGTCAGTTAGAGACAACAGTGTTTTGTTGAGTGACTTTTTTTAAAACAAGTACATTAATGAAACTATGCTCTTCAGGTGATCTGATCTGTTTAAAACCTGGTGGAGCTCAGAATTACGCAGCCGTAACTTAAGCTGAAGTGGAAGTAATAAGTATAGCATTTTTTTTTGGTCTTTCCTTTTGTTCTTAATTTTCAAATACACCAAGCTAAAGATCAGCCATGACAAGGAAAGATGGAGCGTGATTTGGGGAGAGTGACTGAAAGCTCCATTTTGATTGGTGATGCTGATTTTACGGCATCTTTTGTCTGAAGGGGACAAAGGAAAAATGATACTAGAGACACTAATCACACGAAAGCTGTCACTAGAGAGGGACACAGCCCACAATTTTACCATCAAAATGCAATTCATAATCAGGAGAAAAGGGAATTGCTTCTCTGTGGGACTCCGCCCCTGATAACTAATTAATTAGATGCCAAGTGCTAAATTGTAGAACCAAGGCAGACGAAGGGTCTATTTTCTCTGTTTCTAACAAAGACATTTATCAATGATATATATTCATTTCCTCAATTTTTCTTTCTTCTTGGTTGGTTTGAGTTTTGAAATAAATCATTGTTAAAACTCTAGAAACTAAAATGCCCAAGTCTTGGGTATAAACGTGCTAGTTGAAATTGTTAAAACAGTATTTATTCTATACATCTTTGAAAGAGCATGGTGTGCTACTTCGAAAATCCTAAACATTTGTTGTTACCTTGAATCAAAATTCAAAGACATTTCAGGCCAAGAGAAACAAGTTTAATCTAAAGGCCAAATTGACATGTATTTCTGTATACACATGGTTTACATTTCCTGCTGAGAGTGACAAAGGAAGTAGAATATGAAAAAGAATGGAATAAAAAAGTAGTGCTCGGACTTCAGACTTCAAATCCATTAAAAGATAGGTTTTAGGGAGGGGGTTGGTTTATCTGAATTTTTTTCTTCTTTCTATTTCTATCTTGGTTATTAACTAAATTAGAGTTATTACCCAAAGAATAGAGGTCCTAGAATTAGGCCCAGAGGGAATGCAGGGGGAGCAGCTTTTGTGTGTGAATTTCTGCTGTTCTGTTCAAAGCAAGCCATTCAGGCTTTCAACCCTTTATTTTATCAATGTTTCAGGAGAAACAACCAAAAAAGAAAACAGGATTAATATTGTGTGTGCCGAAGGGAGGGTGTGGGTAGGGTAGTTGGAATGTGAGTGGTCTGAAAGCGAAGACAGAGGCGCTGGTAGAATTTATACTCCATGGTTTCTAGGGAAATAAATGTTAGACCTAGTGAGATGCTGCCGCATCTAGTGCCTACAGCTCAAAGCCTAATTTCATAAATCTGCAAATCAATTGCCACTAACTACTCTGTACACACTTTCTGTGATTCCTGTGCTCTCTGGATCTTGAGCTAAATTAAAGCCTTTCAATCAAAAACATTAGTCGTTTCTCACTGAATACAAATCATTTCAACCCTCTTTGGCACAAGTCAAATATTTATTTATTTATTTGGGTGCATTGGACTTTAGGGCAGCATGCAAACTCTGGTTACAGCATGTGGGTTCTATGGTTCTCTGAATAGGGATTGAACCTGGGCCCCTTGCATTGGAAGTGCAGAGTCTTAACCACTAGACCACCAGAAAAGTACCCGGACTACTTTTTTTATTGAGGGTCTACCATGTAACTATCCTGTGCAAGGCCTTCTGGAAGATGCAGTGTTTGCAAGGCCTATTTCCTGATCTCTAAGAGGCCTGTAATCGACAAGCCAACTTGAAGACAGATGTAACACGCAAGAAGTAAAGAGGGGAACAGGGGCTGGGATGGGACACATTGTGATGCTGACTTATAAAACAAAAGGAATTCCCTCATTATTGATACCTTGATGAATTACGTAAGGTAATTTATATGTAAGTGAATATGTGATATTATGATGGTTTACAGTACTTATTAGAAAAGCTAAAAATAGCATTTTTTAATTATAAAAAGAAGCAAAAAACTGTCCCATAGTTAGTCGATGTTAGCCAATTTTTCTTGATATGCCACCTTCTATAAAGGTCTCCAATATTGTTTAGTGTTAATGATATGGCCATGGGTTAAGACTGAATTAGCATCACTTTGAACTTTTTTTAGAAAAATTATTTTTTAAATTATGAAAGTATAACACATTTATAAGATAATGGGAAAATACAGAACAAAGTTACATATAATTCCACTATATAGTGCAATTAAATTTTTAAGTAGATAAATTAAGATTTTTAGTTGAAATTTCAATATCAAACTCTCAAAAATTAATAGAATGAATAGACAGAAAAGCAGAAAGATACAATAGATCTGAAAAGCCCTATGAACCAATTCAACATAATTCTGATTTATACAATTTTCACACAACATCTGGGTACAAATTCAAGTTCCCATAGACGATAAACCAGGAAACACTGGAACATATTCAGGGACTTAAAACAAGGTGCAAAAATTTCATGGTCTAAAGGTATTGAAATCACACAGAGTCTCTTCTCTTATCACTGTGGAATTACATTAGAGATCAGTAACTTTGAATCTTTTTTTATTGCTCCCTTCTCAGTTTCCAAGAGACCATCAACTGCTTAACTTGCCATTGAAATATTCCCAAGGTGTAAAGTGAATATCTTATTAAAATTTATTTTTTTATAACAAAATACATAGTGGCATATTCAAATAAACTTTAAAAATATAGCTGCAACATTATTTGTCAGAACATGGAAGTTCTACCTTGTTTTTATGACATTTAATGAATACTTCCTGTCTGGGTGCAAAAATACCATTTGCGTTTTAAAATGTATGAAGACAGCATTTGAGCTTACTATGCCAGTTCACTGATTAAGAGCACTGTAGCATTATAATAAATGGCCATTTTTTCAAAGATGTTTTTAATACATTTATTTGTTTCCACAACAAGATTAAAAGCCTAATCCTACGCTTAGAATCAGGAAACCTAAATATGCTCTTCACTATGTTGCTGACCTGCTTTCTGACATTGGGAAAATCACATCAAACTCTTTAATGATCTCATATTTCTTAATAAAAACAGCAACAACTACCATAAAAGTTAAGCATTTATTGAATGCTTATTCCACACCAGATGCTCCATGTCTTAACTGATTTAATCTTCACTAAAGTCTAATGAGGTCAGCACCGTCATAATCCCCATTCACCAATGAAGAGACGAAAGCACAGAGAGGCCAAGTGTCCCCAGCTAATAAGCGATGGAGTCAGGATGGGAGCAGTTTGGCTTGAGAGCCCTTGCTTTCCACCAGACCCCTGAAAACCAGTCGTGAATAAGCCATTGATGCACTTCTCCCTCTTGCTTTCATCTTCCTCTCCTCTTTCTTTCATCTTATTATCTCCTCCTGGTTCTCTCCTGGAACCTTTGGCTCTAGACAAACGAAATTTGTTCTGTTTCCCTGTATTTCTTCTCATCTTTGCAGGCTGTGGATTTTCACTAAGATTTGTCCCACTGACTCGAAAGGACACTGCTACTGTTCTAAATGCCCTGCTCACCCGTCAAGAACTAGACATTCCTAGCAATAATCTACTAGAAGGTAAATGCTCTTTATAATAACACCACAACTTCTAACTACCAACTAACCAAAATCAGAACCATAGGAGGAATTTCAGAATCATAGGAGAAACCGTAGGAGAAATATACAGAATCATAGGGAAAAATTTGGAATAAAAAATGATAAACTATTTATATAGGGGAGGTAATATATCAAAATGATGATGTCAATTGTTTCCAAATTTTTCTACACATTCAAAGGAAACAGTAAAAATCTTCGGTCAATGTTTTCAGAAAATTGATGAAATGCCTTCTAATGTTAACACACAATAATAATGGTCTGTATGTAATTATGTCAGTTTTTAAAAAAAGAGAACCAAGGCTGAGTCAGGTTGAATTACTTCACGGAGTATCAAGATATATTATTTGTTATAATAAGACAAACAGCACAGTGCAGGTACAAAAATGTCAATGAAGCAGAAAGTCTAGCTTATAAATAGTCCTTTCTATACAAAAAAAAAAACCCTGTGTCATACAGTGAAATGTGTGATAAGGATGGTATTTCAAAGCAAAGAGGACAGAATAGGCCGTTTAATGGTGTTTGGAAAATAGTCTCCCTCCATGGAGAAAAACTAGATACAGTTTTTTACCCTACACAAAATGTAAAACCACGCCCCATAAAGATAAAAAACAAGGCAATGTGATTATTGTCAGAAGAAAATGTTCATGAATATCTTTGTATGTCTCAACTTAGCAAAGATGAGAAAAACATCTTAAGGATTTTTATCTAGTAAAAGACAAGGCAGACATGTAAGTTAACAGGCAGATAAGAGACTGGAGAAAGGTATGTGAACTATCTAAAATCAACACACTATTGCCATCTTTAATATATAAGGAACTCCACATTTTAATGAAAGACAGAAATCTAAATGTTTTTAAAGTACCAAAATAGGAAATTCTCAACAGAGCAAGTTCAAATACTAACTCTAAACAGAGAGGTCCAAACTCATCAGGAAGTCATCAGATAAGTTAATATTATAATAAATAATGATGTTACTTTATATTCATTCAAACTGCAAAATTTAGTAAGTATTGATAATATGTGTATTAAGTATTGATAATGTGTAGTGATGCGTGGGTAGGTACAGAAAACACAACAGCCAGTCTGGAAAGCCGCCTATTAACACTCGACTAAATAAATTGAGCCTAGACCCTGCGAGCTGCAGCCTCCTCGGTCCTTCCCAGAGGTCTGTAGAGGTCTGCTGCTGCTGCTAACTCGCTTCAGTTGTGTCCGACTCTGTGCGACCCCATAGACACCAGGCTCCCCGGCCCTGGGATTCTCCAGGCAAGAACACTGGAGTGGGTTGCCATTTCCTTCTCTAATGCATGAAAGTGAACAGTGAAAGTGAAGTGGCTCAGTCGTGTCCGACTCTTAGGGACCCCACGTACTGCAGCCCACCAGGCTCCTCCATCCATAGGATTTTCCAGGCAAGAGTGCTGGAGTGGGGTGCCATTGCCTTCTCCCTGTAGAGGTATATATATTCTTTACGATATCATTTGAGGTCATGATTTGGGAGACTTAACTAGGAAAATGCACATCAAAATGTCAAGGAAGCATGTTGTGGGTTATATATATTGGAAATAATAAACAGACATCTATGCCAAATTTTTTGCCATTATCTTGTGTTTAGATTAAAATTATGTCTCTGATCTGCTGAATGTGTGTGTGTGTGTGTGTGTGTGTGTGTGTACGCTAAGTGACTGAGGAGTGTCCGACTCTTTGCAATCCCATGGACTGACTGTAACCTACTAGGCTTTTCTGTCCATGAAATGTTCCAGGCGAGAATACTGGAGCAGGTTGTCATTTCTTATTCCACAGGATCTTCCTGAGCCAGGGATTGAACCTGCGCCTCTTGCATCTCCTGCATTGGCAGACGGTTTCTTTACCACTAACCCTCCTGGGAAGTCTGTGTTTCTGCTGGTGCAAAATCAAATGAAAAGTGCCTTACTGTCAAATCTCACTGATTTGATAGTGAGAAATGTCAGCCTGAATTTGGAGAGTCAAGTTAGAGGAGTTAAAAACATTTTTAAGCTTTATTCTCTTATACTTGATTTTAATCTTTCTTTAAAAATTACAAACTGCTTAATGCCTCTTAACCAATGCTTCTCCCTTTGTGGATTGCAAACTCTCTAATGGATCTTAAGATTCTTTCTGGGTCCAAAATACATAATGTTAAACAAAGCCAAGTGACATGTTTTCTATTGTCATTTTAATTAAATACCAGAAGCCCACGTACAGAAGTATACAGAAGTCCCCATGTGTGAATGCTCAGCCATTAAGTCCTGTCCAAATCTTTGCAGCCCCGTATACTGTGGCCCACCAGGCTCCTCTGTCCATGGGATTTTCCAGACACTGCAGCGGTTGTCCTTTCTTCCTCCAGGTGATCTTCCCCACCCAGGGATTGAACCCTTGTCTCCTGTATCTTCTGCAATGGCAGGCAGATCCTTTACCACTGGGCCCCCTGGGAAGCCACAGAAGTCCTTTGCATGCACCAATTTCCCCTGAATTAGCCAACTTTTTTTTAAAAGCAGGAAGTCAAGTGAGAGAGGTTGCTCTCTAATTTCCAGCTCAATATTTGAGATTCATGATTCAGGAATGAACCTGATTATTCAGATAAGTTTCAGATAAAGAACCAAACATTTGGATGCATTTGAACATCTTAAATTCATCCCCCGCATCTAAAGTGGGAGCTGGGTATTTGTGACTAAAGCATAGAAATTGCCAATGCAGAAGAATGTAGACAAACATCAAGGTTAATGATAATTAATGTCATTTAGCAATTTTTACAAATAAAATTACAAATAGCATCACCATTATTTTGCTTGGGGACAGCTAGAAAATTATAAACAATCTTGTTATGGTGCCAGGAAAATTAAAGACAGAGAGTGCCAAAAGTAGCTTATACTCACTTACGAATCATCTCAGATTGATAGGTGACTCAAAAAAAAAAAAAAAAGAAAGAAAGAAAACTGTGCTGCAAATGCAGAAAGACGCCTGCATGCCAGGCTCAAATGCTTACAGATGACAGTTCAATGCAGACAAACAAAATATAATTATGATTGTGATGAGTCTTCATGCCACAAGACAACTCTTTGTAAGAAATAAAAGATGAGGTGTTTTTTTTTTCTTAAAGGATAAAAAAAATTAAAAAACAAAACCTGGAGACAAATCACTCTGTACCATTAATGAGAGAGAGATAGAAGACGAATCCGTGTAGTTAACGAGTCTTAATGGCTCAATTGTGTATTCACTTCAGCAAATCTGAAGACTTGTGAGAACAGAAAACAAAAGACAACTTCTCCACAACAAAATTCCACATGTGAGAAATACGCTTCTAAGGTCTGGGTAACCTTTGAATGGGAGAATCCATTCTGCCAGCTCTCAGGTGTGACTGATAAATCTAAAATTAGAAAAGAATAATGCTCATAAGATTTCCCAAATAACAGCATGCCTTGAATGTCTTATTTACTTCTTAAAAAAAATTTTTTTTTCTTTTTTCCCCTGTCAACTACAATCCAATCCCCGTGGGATAAGTAAGAGCCATTGAATCAGGCTGAATTCAGAGGCTACCTGGTGGCCATGGGACAGAGGACAGGGAAGGGCAAACACGTGATCTAGAACAGCGGCTCCAGCTTTAGGTGATTTTCCCTCCGGGGGTGTTTCTGATGCCATGACTGGGAGGAAGGGCACTACTGGTCTCTAGTAGGTAAGAGGCAGGGATGGTGATAAACATTGTACAATGCGCAGAGCAAACAGCCATCCAGTCCAAAATGTCAGAAGCACAATAGTGATCTCTGAGCTATATTTTAAATAAGAATTTGAGGGACTTCCCTGGTTGTCCAGTGGTTAAGACTCCCTGCTCCCTATCCAGGGAGCACAGGTTCAAGCCCTGGTCAGAGAACTAAGAACCTGTATGCCACATGAAAGGCTTAAAAATAAATAAATAGGTATTTTTGATGACAGAGATAAAGAAAAAGGCTACCCTTGCCTGAGGGAATGAATTAATCCAAAGCAGAAACATGCAAACCTGAATGAGAATGTTGGGGATTGTTGAATGACAACCAGGAAGACTGGGGATGAGGAAAGGCAGATTCATTCTGCAGATGCCCAGTGTTTGCAAAGTCATACTCTCTACCTTGCCATTACAACGGACAAAATAAATTTCAGAGGAAACCTCAGGTTTTGAACTCAATAGTCAAGAGTTTGAATTTATTTTATAGCTAAAGTGAAACCACTTAGGGTTTTTGAACTCAGAGATGACATGATCAAACGTATAATTTTAGAAAGGTTTGGTGGCAGAAAATCAGGTGTCTTGAAGGTAGACGTTTGAGTGAGGAAACTGGCCAAGTGATTGGAGAATTTCCCAAAATGTGTTCTCAGTGTTTGTTAAAAAGTGTCATTGGTCTAAAGTTTTCTATGGTTAGATAATTTTGGGAAATGCTTGGTTAAAACATATCAGACAGGATTCTCTACTATAGCACTTAGAATCTTTTCTTAGCTATTACACATCTTTGCTCTTCACAATGAGCTATAGTATGTAGAAATGTCCAGGTATATTTGCCTAAGGAATATTGTTCATGGCATATACAACAGAAATCATATTCCAACGAGCACTTCATAGAAATGTGAAGTACTAAGGTCTTCCCTGGTGTCTCAGCTGGTAAAGGATCACCCGAAATGTAGGAAATCTGAGTTCAACCCCTAGGTCGGGAAGATCTGCTGGAGAAGAAAATGGCAACCCACTCCAGTGTTTCTGCCTGAAAAATCTCATGGACAGATGAACCTAGCAGGCTGCATAGTCCACGTGGTGCAAGAAATGGACACGNGAGTTCAATCCCTAGGTCGGGAAGATCTGCTGGAGAAGAAAATGGCAACCCACTCCAGTGTTTCTGCCTGAAAAATCCCATGGACAGATGAACCTAGCAGGCTGCATAGTCAACGTGGTGCAAGAAATGGACACAACTTAGCAACTAAGCCACCACTACCAAAATCAGCACACACACAAAAATTAAAGCCAGCAGAGTCACCTAATTATCTATATTTTGATAATAGAATTAAATGTTAAGACTTTCAGCTTAAGACATTGAGCACAGAATAAACATATTTTTGCACATCAAGATAGGCCTGGAGCTAGGAAGTTGGGAACTCTAAGAGAAGGCTAGATTAGGAATGACAGTGCTTTGGATTAAACTAATGTGCTGAGATATCACTTTACCAACAAAGGTCCATATAGTCAAAGCTATGGTTTTTCCAGTGGTCATATATGGATGTGAGACTTGGACTATAAAGAATGCTGAGCACCGAAGAATTGATGCTTTTGAACTAGTGTTGGAGAAGACTCTTGAGAGTCCCTAGGACTGCAAGGAGATCTCACCAGTCATTTCTAAAAGAGATCAGTCCTGGGTGTTCTTTGGAAGGACTGATGCTAAAGCTGAAATTCCAATACTTTGGCCACCTCGTGTGAAGAGTTGACTCATTGGAAAAGACCCTGATGCTGGGAAAGATCGAAAGCGGGAGGAGAAGGGGACGACAGAGGATGAGATGGTTGGAGAGCATCACCGACTATTGACATGTGTTTGAGCAAGCTCTGGGAGATAGTGAAGGACAAGAAGGCCTGGTGTGTTGAAGTCCATGGGGTTTCAGAATTGGACGCGACTGAGTGACTGAACAGCAACAAGATGTGTGGAAAGTGCCCAACGACTGTAGCTGTCTGAAACATGGGCTTAAGCAGGATTCTGAGGCTCACGGGGAATCAATGAGAATAGAATGAATGTAGAATGAATGTAGTGAGAACTTCTGGAAGGAAGGACAAAATCAGCTGTCCTCGTGTTGTGTTTGTCACATGTGAATCAGAAAATAGTTAACATGATTTGTGTAATGGTTTAAAAAAATTTTGGCTTGTGAAAATCTTCTTCAAAGGAAACCTCACCTAGAAATGTAAATAAACAGAATACATAAAAGCAAAACTGTCTAAGGAATGTCTAGAAACTCCACCCACTCTCCTCTCCCTCCCGACCTTCCTCCCCGTTGAGATCACTACCCACAAGAGTTTCTAGAGCTAATTAACTAGTTGAGTAAGATAAGGCTGAAAGTGAAGTGAAAGTGAAGTCACTCAGTCGTGTCCGACTCTTTGCGACCCCATGGACTACCAGGCTCTGCCATCCATGGGATCTTCCAGGCATAATNTTCCTCCCCGTTGAGATCACTACCCACAAGAGTTTCTAGAGCTAATTAACTAGTTGAGTAGGATAAGGCTGAAAGTGAAGTCACTCAGTCGTGTCCGACTCTTTGCGACCCCGTGGACTACCAGGCTCTGCCATCCATGGGATCTTCCAGGCAAGAATACTGGAGTGGGTTGCCATTTCCTTCTCCAAAGATAAGGGTATCAGATGCTAAAGGAAGCTAGCTACTGTAGACACAAATACTTCTGCCTTATCAAGGGAAACATTACTATTTCTCTCCTTTAATATTTCAAAGGAAATATTAAAATTTTCCTTTATTTTATACATTTAGTTCCTATTTGTTCTCTATTACAGAGAAGTAAATGGCAACCCACTCCAGTTCTCTATTAANTATCAAGGGAAACATTACTATTTCTCTCCTTTAATATTTCAAAGGAAATATTAAAATTTTCCTTTATTTTATACATTTAGTTCCTATTTGTTCTCTATTACAGAGAAGGAAATGGCCACCCACTCCAGTTCTCTATTAATACTCAGTAAAGATTTGAGGATTTCCACACTAATTCAGTTTTACCAGTAGACAGTCAAAAAGAGGGACTTTGGTTTACACGGCGACATTAAGGTAAAAGGTCAGAGTTTGCAGATAAGGGGCTCAGTGGGTTTTAGGAAGTAAACTGGCAGCAGTAGTTGAAAGTGGGAAAACCCAAGAGAAAGATTTATCCGTGTCAGGCACAGTCAGCCATCTCCTCTCTCCCTGACTATTACCCTTGCTGAACCCTAAAGGTTTTGAGATTTATTAAGTTACTGGGAAACGAGTTCTTTGCAGCTTCCATTGGTAACTTAAAGGTTTGTCATGTCAACTCACAGTGAAGCACAAAGCACAGGGACACTGTATTTTAAAACCATATTTTGTTGTGGAATCAACAGAAAAGTTCTTCAAGAATAATGTGTCATTTTCACAAGCATTAGATAGCTAATGAATTTAGGAGATACCTGTTTTTAAGAAGATTAGACATGGAACAGAAGCAAACTGATAATTTGAAGTTGGACGTCCAATGATGGGCTTTATCTGATCCTTGCACAAGATTCTTGTCAACTAAAGCATCTTAACGTCGTCTCTTCCAGTTTCAAACCCTGAAGGGTCACAGCTAGGAGAGCCTCCTATTCAGCTTTGCATCCCCAGTGTCAATCACAGATGTCTGGTTCCTGTGGAGTAAATTCTCAATTACTATTTGCTGAGGTTAAGTAATCGCTTTATAAGAATCTCAATCATTTTCAATAGTAATAGGGGTGCCACATATGAGAGACTCAAGAAGGAAGAAGACTGAAAAACTCCACTCTTGTGTTTGGAGACCTCGTAGCTGTCTCTGAGGGCATAAGCCCTATGTTTAAGAAGGTGCAAGGTCTGAGGCAAANCTGGCATATTGAGAGCAGCACTTTCACAGCATCATCTTCCAGGATTTGAAAGAGCTCCACTGGAATTCCATCACCTCCACTAGCTTTGTTCATAGTCAGGCTTTTTAAGGCCCACTTGACTTCACATTCCAGGATGTCTGGCTCTAGGTGAGTGATTATACCATCGTGATTATCTGGGTAATGAAGATCTTTTTTGTACAGTTCTTCTGTGTATTCTTACCACCTTTTCTTAACAACTTCTGCTTCTGTTAGGTCCATACCATTTCTGTCCTTTATCGAGCCCATCTTTGCATGAAAGTTTGATCTTAGATCCAGCCAAATGTTCTTTTCTTGTGCAAAATGTCACCCTAATGTAAGGCTCATAAAGATTTCCATGTTACCTATAGTGAGGGATATTACCTTGCTTATTATGTAGACTCCAGCATTTGCCTCATTAAACCTGTGTCCAACCACCATAGTCATGGCTTATCCTGGGATATGAATGAATAGTGGGCATGAAAGGCAAGAAAATGAGCCAGAACTGAGTGTTTTTACTCAATTTCCTGTATTTGGATCTCCAAAACAAGTTGGAAACTGGGACTTCAATGAATTCTTCTTCAATGAAATTCTAAAGTTTATAGTATTAAAATATGCATTTCTACCTATATCTGTGGGTTTCCTTGGTGAATCAGGGTAAAGAATGCACCTGCCAATCCAGGAGATGTATGTTCAGTCTCTGGGTACAGAAGATCCCCTGGAGAAGGAACTGTCAACCCACTCTAGTATTCTTGCCTGAGGGATCCCATGGACAGAGGAGCTGGTGGGCTGCGGTCCATGGGGTTGCAANTAAAGAATGCACCTGCCAATCCAGGAGATGTATGTTCAGTCTCTGGGTACAGAAGGTCCCCTGGAGAAGGAACTGTCAACCCACTCTAGTATTCTTGCCTGAGGGATCCCATGGACAGAGGAGCTGGTGGTCTGCGGTCCATGGGGTTGCAAATCAGTTAGACACAACTTAGCATCTAAAGAACACCAATGTTTCTGTACCAGTTTCACACAAAGAACGATTTAAATGATCTTGTTTGTGTTAACTCTGTTTGGTTTTTTCTTTCACAGCTAAAAAGAACTACATTCCAATGGATAGATATGCTTTAAAACATTTCTGTGAAGGAAATTATTAATAAAATATTAATAAAGAAATCATAAAATCTTTAGGAAAAAAGAGGATTTTATAGACTTTGGAAGTTAAGTGTAACCAAAACATAATAAGGAACTTTGAGTGGATGAGTCCTGGAACATACCTCAGTGTTCTCTGATTCATAGTCCCAAAGCTGACCTGAGTTTCTATATTGTTTCATAGTCACTCATTTATCTGAAGAAGAGACTTTCTCAATAGACTATATAAATCTGTAAGAAATGGCCATTTAATCTTACCCAAAGTATCTGTAAGAAGGATGGTCAGCATTCTTTTTCTACATGTAACTTTGTGCCATGAGTTTTCAAAGGCAATAATAATGTGGAATATTATGGGAGCCGCATAAATGATTTGACTTATCCCGAGAAAGGAAAGCCTCCTACTGTTCGCGATGGTGATGTGATGAGTACAAGCCATGCTTGGACTGTTTGAATACATATCCCCTTACTCCGGCCTGGTGGGGTTCAGAGGCACCCGCCAGGCAGGGCTAACTAATGACTGAAGCGAAAGCCAGCCACTTGAGGAAATCTCAAAGGCTTGCTGGAGCTAGGCTGGGAAGATGTCCCTTGCAAAGGGCTGTGCTCTATGTTCCGCACTGTTTACAGAACTTAGAGCACAGTGGAGCATGATTGATGAGGCTCTCCAAGCACCAGGCCAAGCGCAGGACTTTGTACTTGTCACAGCTGAGGATCAGCCCTTTATCCCCCGNCTAACTAATGACTGAAGCGAAAGCCAGCCACTTGAGGAAATCTCAGAGGCTTGCTGGAGCTAGGCTGGGAAGATGTCCCTTGCAAAGGGCTGTGCTCTATGTTCTGCACTGTTTACAGAACTTAGAGCACAGTGGAGCATGATTGATGAGGCTCTCCAAGCACCAGGCCAAGCGCAGGGCTTTGTACTTGTCACAGCTGAGGATCAGCCCTTTATCCCCCGTATAACCTCAGAAACGCAAACCAGAAACTGATCGTTTCCTAGAGTAGTGACCCCGGCTTTCATCTCCAAGCAAACCAAGAGGTTAAAGAGAAGACATTCTCATTTTCTCATAAGAATAATGCCTTAACTTAGGGAAATGCTTTTTCTCTGAGATACTCTTACATTTATCATTTTATTCTCTGCTTGCAAAATGATGTAAAGCAAGTTTGCCAGAAATTATTATCACCTATGAGATGAGACATCTGGGCCTTATGAAAATTGAGTGGTTTTCCTAAATACTCAGCTAGTTGGAAACATATTTGATACCAGAACTCAGCCTGGTTCTAATCCAAATATGCTGCAACCCGCTCTTAGACTTAAACACTTCCTATGAAGTATTGGCAAAGAATCTGGCCCATTAAGAAACATTCTTAATACCTTCAAAACCTAGGCTTTTCCTAGAGTCTGAGAGTGCAAAATGTAAAATAAATAAATAAATAAATGTGATTCAGAGCCATGATAAAATATTTTAAATATTTCTCATTGTATCCATTCAAGAAGTCGATCTCAAAACCCTCAGACTTGTGTTTCTCTCCCTTCAAAGCTCAGACCTCATTAAATGTGCTCATCCTCACCTCCCTTCCAGCTGGGATACTGTTGTGAATGGGTGATGGATGGCCCACAGGTCTGGCGGATCTAGTCACGGTTCTAACCTCCTTCACTCTATCAACAGTTTCCTGAGGCCTGAAAAACAAGGTCTTCCTGGCTGTTAAAAAAAAAAAAAAAAAAAAATGGCCATTAGAGAGAGTACACAAACTCGACTTCACCGCATCTGGTGGGCAAACTCCTGTCTGAGAAAAATGAAGGCAGAATACCCATCAGGGCCCATTTTCAAGCAAGAGCAACTACATCAGCTGTCGGGAAGCTCCTCACATGAAGATTATCTGTCCTTTGACTCCTTTTATATTATTTGGGGTAGATTACTTTTCCTGAGCATGTTCATCAGCGGTATCCAAAAAAGCATGGTGACAACTCATCCCAGTGTAATACATGTGGCGTGCTCTTGTTCAATTTTCTGCTTTTTCCTTTGTCTTTCCTTTGTTGCCTTTCCTATAGCTGTGTATATATATATTCTCCCCACCCCAGGTAATCCTCCTAGTGAAATGCCAGGTGCGTCTATTCCAGACATTACAGCGGAAACCGTACAGAAACACTTCCAGTGGTTTTGCTTCTTTATTTTCTGGTTGAGCACCGGTCTGGAGCTGTCATCATTTGAGAAAAGAGAGACTCTTGATCTGAGCTACTTGATGGACAAGATGTTGTCTTTATTTTCTTTTATTTTTTTCTTCCTTTTGGCAGCTGATACTGTGTCTGACTTTCTTCTTAACCCATCTGTCTTATGCTTTCTTGTTTTGCCAGAAAAAAGAAAAATTTGACATCTCCACAAAATGATATTTATATTGCTGCAACTGGACAGAGAGAAACAAGATTCTTGATCGATGAATATCTGAAGGAATTTAGCTGTTAAAGAGATATGTTAAACTAATTGGTAATTCTATTGTGGAAGATAGGTTTTTATTAATAGAAAAATCATATTTCTGTAAACCATAGTAAACAAATGTATTATGGGTTGTGAAAATAGAATCTTTTGGCAGAGGAGTCTGGTAAGCAGAGAACTTAATACGAAGAAGAAAATTTGTTTTTCCTTAGTGATTCATAGACATTTTTCAAATGTTAGTTAGTTTTTTTTTTTTCCTCCCAGAGAAGGGAGTGGAGAGGATATATCACTCAGCATTTTGTTTATTCTACTTCTGAATTTTATGGACCACATGCATAGATTTACTCAGATTGCAAATGACTTGCTGTTTTAAAGAAGGAAGGAGAATGAATTATTGAAGCTTGAACATTAGTTCGCTATTTCTAATACTATCATGTTCTTTATTTATCACTTGAGATAATTCAAGTCCTATTTATTGGTGATGTATGAGGATCTAACAAGAATATTTGCAAGATTAAATATTCAAGGATGTTGACATCAACCCTCTTAGCTTTTAAAAAATGATTTTATTGAGACATATTTGCATACCACATAATTCACTCTTTTCAAGTGCACGAGTCATTGATTATTTTCAGTAAATTTACCAAGTTATGCATCTCTTAACCATGAATCAGTTGTGTGTTTACTGCCAGTCTCCATTTCTTCTTTTTTTTTAATCTTAATTTAATCTAATTTACTTGGCTGCACTGCACAGCAAGTGAGATCTTAGTTCCCAGATCAGGTTGAACACATGCCCCCTGCAGTGGAAGGGCAGAGTCTTAAGCACTGGACCACCAGTGAGGGCCCTGATTTCCTCCTCCTTCCTCCAGTTCCTCTTCATTCTGGAAACTACTAATCTGCTCTCTGCATTCATCAAATTTGCCTCTTCTCTCTATTTACTATAAATTAAAGCATAGAATAGGAGATCTCTTGAGTATGGCTTATTTTACTGAGCAAGATATTTTTGAGGTTAACTCATGCCTTAGTATATATCCCCATTTGGATCTTTTTATTGCCAAGCTGTGTTCTACGGCTTGGATGTGCCACAGTCGGTCTATCCGTTCACCAGCTGATGGACATGCTAGCTGCTTCCAATTTGAGGTTATTCCAAATCATGCTGCTAAGGACAGTTATGTGAAAGTGTTTGTGTGAACTTATGTTTTCATTTTTCTTGGGTGGATATAACTGAGAGTGGAACTTCTGGGTCACATGGTAAATTTATGTTTAACTTTTTAAGAAAGCTTCACACGAAACTGTTCTCCAAAATGGCTGTCCTATTTCACATTTCCATCAGCAATGTATGAGACTTCCAAATTATCTGCTTTTTCACCAACTGGTTATTGTGGGGTTTGGAGTTTGTTTTTTAGGTCGCACCTTGAGGAGTGTGGCAATTTATTTCCCCAAACAAGGATGAAATCCACACACTCTGCATTGGCAGAATGGAGTTTTAACCACTGGACTGAATTAGAATGCTTTTTTTTTTTCTTTTTTGCTGTTATAGTGGGAGTGAAATGTTATCTCACTGTGGTTATGATTTGAAATTCCTTAATGATGTTGAAGATTCTTTAGCTTTTATAAGTTTACTCCTGCAATTTTAAGCCTGTCTGCTTAGGACAGATATGTGAGGAATAAATACACTGTGTCTTTAAAGGAACCTGGCTTTTAAATCATAGGGAAATTTTTTCATAATCTTTGATTTTATCCAAAGTGACAAGAAAAAAACTTTCCTGCTTACAAGAGAATACAGCCTACAGCTGAGCTGGGCTAAGGGCTAAACTCTGAACAGGCTTCTCAAGACCTGAAATATATCAATAGTACTAGGTGTTTCTCTGGTTCTGTGACCTGGGACGTAATTAAAAATAATTAATTTAGAAATGCTGTGAGGGATAAAGGGTTAAGAAATGAAGATATTCTTTATGCTGACTGCTTGACTTTCCACCAAGTCTGATCTGATAATCCTTATTCTTGTATCTGTTGCACTTAATAATCTAACGTTGTAACATTTAAAAAGCACTGAAGTGAAAGGGAAAAGAAATCCCACTATATAAATGGGAAAATACATCAGAATCCCTAAAAATAAAAATTAATACATTATCCAAGAACAGAAGAATTTAGGTCTTTCTGTGGTTTGACATCATGTCTGGGGTTTACTAAACATCTCGTCAAAATGCCAAGGAATGGGAAGACCTTTTAAACTCAAGCTCTTAATGACTTCTTTGGAGAAACTAACCTCATGGCCTTTGAAGGCAAGAGGAGAAGGGGACGACAGAGGATGAGATGGTTGGATGGCATCACTGACTCAATGGACCTGAGTGTGAGCAAGCGTCGGGAGTTGGTGATGGACAGCGAAGCCTGGCATGCTGCAGTCCATGGGGTCGCAGAGTCGGACACAACTGAGTGTCTGAACTGAACTGAACTGAACTGAACTGAACCTCATGGCCTCGGTGCTATTGTTCTGCTGCCAAGTCCTGTCCGTCTCTCTGCAACACCATGGACTGCAGCACACCAGGCTTCCCGCTCCTTCACTATTTCCTAGAGTTTCCTCATTGAGTTGGGGATGCTATCCAAGCACCTCAAATCTGTCATCACCTTCTCCTTTCGCCTTCAATCTTTCCCAGCATCAGCGTCTTCTTACGAACTTTGTCAACCTACAAAACAGACTGGTGAACCACAATGGCTCTTTTTTAGTAGGTAGAATTTATCTTCTGTCCCTGTACTATTGATAATCAGTAAAAACGAAATTCTGATAAACTTACTTATATTCATGATACATGTTTTTTTAGTTTTATCTGTGACAAAGTATTTCTTTAAATTTTTTATGATCAAGTTTTATTGTTAATTTTATATTTCAAAAATGTTTTAAGTGGAAACATGAAATCCAAGTTGTTCCAACTGAATAAGCAAATGAGATGACTAAACCCAGAAAATCAAGAACTGAAATAATCCAACCATAAAATGGGGGGGGAAAATATGACTGAATAAAAGAACCACTTGAAAAACTCTAGTTTACCTCTATTCGTTAAGTGGGGAAACTAACAACTCTGAAAGAAAATTGGCCAACAGAATTTTATGGAAAAATTTTAATGATACGATGCAAAGATAAGCTAAGAATTTCCTAGGCTGAGAAAGTTTATTTTTTGAGCAGTTCAACTCAGTAGCAAACAGTCATACCAGAAAGTATTGTTTAGAACAACTTTACAAAACCTTAGCAGTTCTCTACGTTGAAGCTCGGAGACAAGGCCACCGGAAAAGCAAAAATTACAATACAAGTAAAACCCATGACTTAAGGCTACGCAGAGTAACATATGAAGTGGAAAATGAAGTGTTAATTTTGTCAGACTCTTTGCTGCCCCATGGATTGTAGCCCACCAGGCTCCTCTCTCCATGGAATTTTCCAGGCAAGAATACTGGAGTGGGTTGCCATTTCCTCCTCCAGGGGATCTTCCCGACCCAGGGATTGAAGCCAGGTCTCCTGCATCTCTTGCATGGGCAGGTGGCTTCTTTACTACTGAGTCACCTGGGAAGTCTGGAGGCTTGAAGTACCATCTTACAAATCCAAGTTTAGGGCTATTACAACTACACAAAAAACTTTAAGTGATAAGATATGTGTTCTCATAAAGACTCAGTCTTACAAACTGTCTCCGACTTTCTAAAGAATGCAATTTCATTTTTCTGTTAACAGACCGTAGGAAGTATACATATATGTGCACGCATGTATATGTACAGTGTCCTGGGAAATTATATATAAGTGAATATAAATGTATGCAAATATGTATTCCAGTCAGAATCCTATATACTCATTCAATTAAGTTTGTTTTCTCAGATTAAAATAGCACCTCTGATTTCATCAATACTACTGTCAGGTACGGAAGGCTGGGGAACATTTTCCAGAACGGTTGTGACCAGGTTTGAATAAATCCCTGAGTAGATCTTTCATCTCTTCTTAAAATGGCTTGTCTCTTCACATCACCCCTATAGCACTGCTAAAAGGGCGTCTCCCTCACTTACTCTAGCCCAGTGCTGTTGGAGAGTGTTTGCTTCAGGGTTTTTGCCAGCTTCCCTTCGGAACACAGAGCAACTGCTTAACAAATGGCAGGTCTATGTAAGAGGAAATCTCCGTGGTTTAATGCACTGTTGCTTCCTGTCAGTATGCAACTTCTGTTTTTGTTCACTTATAATCATCTTGTAACCCGCATGGAAAGTCAAAGAAACCAAGGCTTAGAGAAATGGATATTCAATCAATTACGTCCACACTGCTTTCTCAACTCTTGGCCCAAAGAGTTTTCCATGAGACACGAGAGTCGAGTTGGTACCTGGGACTGCTGTATGTAGACAGCTGGATATAAAAGAAAGACAGAGAATCCCCTCTGAAATCAAGACCTTGTCAAAAGATCTTCCTCATCACTTGCATGAGGTCTTCCCTCGAGAGAGAGTCTCTTGCAGGCCACTGAAGTACTTTGCATTACCTCAATTGTTATATTTACCTCATGAGTGTATAATTATTTGGCAATGTGTCTCTACCAGACTGAAAGTTTTGACAAGTTTGGAACTGAGTCTACTCAGCATATACCAGCTATCTGTTTTGTGTTTTCTGTTGGATGAATAGATGAACCACAGACTGTAGCATGGTGTTCCAAAGTCAGAAAGATGTTCATTTTATTAATGTCATTGAATCACAAAAACCAAGCCCCACTCATAAAACACGCGTCACACACTGCTGTGCTGTTCTGCGCGAAGGTGCTCAGTCGTGTCTGACTCTTTGCAACCCCAAGGACTATATATAGTCCACCAGACTCCTCTGTCTGTGGGATTCTCCAGGCCACAATACTGGAGTGGGTAGCTGTTTTCTTCTCCAGGGGATCTTTCCAACCTAGGGATCAAACCGAGTTCTCCCACATTGCAGGCAGATTTTTTACCGTCTGAGTCACCAGGGAAGCCCGAGAACACTGGAGTGGGTAGCCTATCCCTTCTCTAGCGGAACTTCCTGACCCAGGAATGGAACCAGGGTCTCCTGCATTGCAGGTAGATTCTTCCCCGGCTGAACTAGCAGGGAAGCCGTCACGCATTAGGAGTGTTTTATACTCAGGAAAAACATGAAAAGTCACTTTTTTGCAGTATGTGAAGCATAGATTTCCTTATGTTGGTTCTCAACATAGGAGAAAGAATGCATTTCTGTCTACCTGTTAGAAGAGCTAACTCATAAAGTCAATATAGGTGTTCTGAGTATTTACAGGGAAAATAGAAACTTAATACCATCTCAACTTTTGAGACAGCTAGATCTAGTCCAGAGACCAATATGAAGATAGCTACTGTCACTCTGAGGGAGAATGAAATGAACACCATACTCTCAGAAAACCATGAACGAGAGATAAAAGTAAGAAGTCCTGTCATCTTTCCATAGGGAAGTTGGCATTCTGAACCAACCACACATGGCAGCGAAGACTGAAATGGAAAGGGACGTTAGAAAAGAACAGAATTTGGAGAATGACTGAGTTTGGAAAGATGGGTTAAAAATACGCTCCCAAGAGGAGATGGTTGAACACTTTTCTAAGGACATAGATACAGGCAAAATTTTTCCTGGGAGATAATTCCTGGGTGAATTTGATATTTGGGATGTTGATAAGCCCCCTGCATACTTAGTTTGCTTTTTCCAAAATTCTAAATTCATGAGAGTGGGAAGAAACTAGTAACTCATTTCCAAACATCAGAGCATGGAAATGGACAAATAATCCTATCATGGAGAAATCTTGCACACGATCTATGAAGGAGTAGTGACTTTTCATTAGTGATGTCATGATGATGTCTTCTCCCACCTGATAAGATGTGATGAGAATAACATTCCACCTCCATGGTATCTGTTCCCCAAAGCCATAGAGTCTAATCTGGGGTCTGGTCATGAGAAAATATCAAACAAACCCAAACTGAGAGACAGAATAGTTGACTTACTCATTCAAAACTCTCAGGGTCATGAAAAACAAAGATGGAATGACTGTCACAGAGCCCAGGATGTGATTGCTAAGCGCAGCTTGGTACCCTAGCGGAGATTCTGAAACAAAGGACATTAGCGGGAAAATGACGGAACAGGAATGAAGTCTTGAGTTTAGTTAGCAGCCATGCACCATTGTTGGTTCTTCCTTTTGATAAATGGGCCAAGGTGATCTAAGATGATAACATCAGAGGAAACTACCTTTAACCTGATGTAACTTTCCTAAGTTCTGAAGGCTGACACTGTAGGATGTTAATGATAGTACTGTTACCAACAACAGCAACTGGAATTTCTGAAGCACTTTCACAAACACTGACTCATGATTTGACAATATTATAAGGCTGGTAGAACAAGGGCTGTGATGTCCATTTCATAAATGAGTGGACAGTGGCTTGAAGCTGAATTTACCCAGGATCAAAATCTTTAGTGCCTTTGGGCTTAAACCATGATCTTAAGAATCCAAATTCTATGTTATCTTTACTTTAACCAAGTATCAGAAAGAGAAGTCAATGTGCATCTGCAGAGGAGGAGGGGAAGAGAAACATGGAGGGGAGGCACGAAGGGATTTGAAACGATTAAGTTTCAATTGAAAACTCTACTGGAGATTGAAGTTCTAAGTACAATGAACCCTTTCTGGTGTTTGAAGCTCACAAATTTGTTTTTTGCTTCTCTCCGTGTCTATACTTATGTATTAGTGATAGTTTCTCTATAAAAATAACCTAATTATCACAGTTTTGTGAGTCGGCAAAACTACTATACTCTGGAGCCCCTGAACCACGTTAACTATCTTTTATTTTGCTTCCTCTGGCTTCACCATCATACTTTCCTAGAGCTGACTCATGGGTCATGCGCCTAAGAAATTTCATATATTTGGTGTGATATTTTCCATACTTCATTTTCCTTGTCTGGATTAAACAACAGCGCCAGTCGTCTTTAATGGGAGTACGTTCACAGGACAGTCTCTTCTTATACTTTAGAAACACCAATCATTTATCTGCAAATTCTGGACATCTGCAAGCATCCCCCTCTCCCTTTCTCAGTCTCATTCATCTTCCAGCAGCGCGCATCAGAAAGTAAAACCTGAACAGGGTTCCGTTTTGCCTTGAAACAAAAATGCATCCTTAAAGATGAAATAATTATACTATCATATCACACGGAGGTTTGAACCTCGTGCGGATACTTATGTACACTCTCACACACGAAGATGGCTGTTTAAAAGCAGGTAGGTGAATATTCTTCCTAAACTGTGGTCTCCCGAGTTGCTGCTGCAGCCTGAGGAGTTATTCCTATGCTTTGCTGCCACCTTGGCAAACTAGAAGGATTTACAACGGAATTCTGTACCCAGCGGGCTGGAAACAGCGTTCCCATTGACGAGGCGGGCTGGCCTGGCTTAGAGAGGCGTTTGAAACGGCCTTTATGCCGCAGAGAGAAACTGGGAACATCTATCCTCCGGTGGATTTCCTCTATTTAAAATAACTCGGGTTCGGCAAGATTCAAGTGTTCTTCTCTGAATGGCTTTTAACGGCTCGGTCTCTCTTTAGTTCGAAATGGAGATGGGGAAGGAAGGAGTCGGGGGGGTCGTCTGAGTGTGCGCTCTGAGTGGCCCTTTGGGGGCCGACGCTGACAGCGAGGCGCTCTGTTCCGTTTTCTCTCGTCTAACCTTCCATTCCGCCTCCACGGGATTACTCGCCTCCAACTTCAGTTAACTTCTTGGGAGTCCGGAGCACTTACTGGAAGATGTTTACAAAATGAGAAGCATCTGGGTGGCCAAGGCGGAGGCTTCCAAAGAAACTGGGGAAATAAGCATTAAAATCCGGGTTCTTAAATTTGACTGCTTTCCACGTCGGGACTCATATATTTTTTGCTTCGTCATTCTCTTTCGTGTTTGCCTTGCTGATTCCATTCTAAGGCGCAGGCTGTCTCTGTCTTCCCCCGCCCCTCACCTCTTTCCCCCTTCAGGTCTCAAAAATCCCTCACAACCCCCCTCTCCCCGACCCCCCCTTCCGATCTCTTAATCTTATTTGAATATGTTGTGGTCTCTGCGCTGCTGCAGACACTGGGTGGCTGCGAGACCCCTTTCCTTGCGGCTTCGTTTCAATTTGGCGTGAGTGGGTGGATGCCTTCTACAATTCGTCTCGCACACGCCAAACAGTTGAAAAGCCGGAGTCAGAAGGAGCAGAGAGTTCCACAACTTCAAAGCAAGGTCTAGGAAAGGAAATAATCCGGGGGTCCCGAGTAGGAGAGGGGAGGGGGCAGGGAAAAAAAAAAGAGAATAAAACCCAACTTCGCTGGCAACTCCAATAAATCTAGTAACTGTTGGTTAAAAAAAAAAAAAAAATTAAGATTCCGAAGGAGGGCTGGGTCTGGTCCGGATGAAACGNTTAGCGGGAAAATGACGGAACAGGAATGAAGTCTTGAGTTTAGTTAGCAGCCATGCACCATTGTTGGTTCTTCCTTTTGATAAATGGGCCAAGGTGATCTAAGATGATAACATCAGAGGAAACTACCTTTAACCTGATGTAACTTTGCTAAGTTCTGAAGGCTGACACTGTAGGATGTTAATGATAGTACTGTTACCAACAACAGCAACTGGAATTTCTGAAGCACTTTCACAAACACTGACTCATGATTTGACAATATTATAAGGCTGGTAGAACAAGGGCTGTGATGTCCATTTCATAAATGAGTGGACAGTGGCTTGAAGCTGAATTTACCCAGGATCAAAATCTTTAGTGCCTTTGGGCTTAAACCATGATCTTAAGAATCCAAATTCTATGTTATCTTTACTTTAACCAAGTATCAGAAAGAGAAGTCAATGTGCATCTGCAGAGGAGGAGGGGAAGAGAAACATGGAGGGGAGGCAGGAAGGGATTTGAAACGATTAAGTTTCAATTGAAAACTCTACTGGAGATTGAAGTTCTAAGTACAATGAACCCTTTCTGGTGTTTGAAGCTCACAAATTTGTTTTTTGCTTCTCTCCGTGTCTATACTTATGTATTAGTGATAGTTTCTCTATAAAAATAACCTAATTATCACAGTTTTGTGAGTCGGCAAAACTACTATACTCTGGAGCCCCTGAACCACGTTAACTATCTTTTATTTTGCTTCCTCTGGCTTCACCATCATACTTTCCTAGAGCTGACTCATGGGTCATGCGCCTAAGAAATTTCATATATTTGGTGTGATATTTTCCATACTTCATTTTCCTTGTCTGGATTAAACAACAGCGCCAGTCGTCTTTAATGGGAGTACGTTCACAGGACAGTCTCTTCTTATACTTTAGAAACACCAATCATTTATCTGCAAATTCTGGACATCTGCAAGCATCCCCCTCTCCCTTTCTCAGTCTCATTCATCTTCCAGCAGCGCGCATCAGAAAGTAAAACCTGAACAGGGTTCCGTTTTGCCTTGAAACAAAAATGCATCCTTAAAGATGAAATAATTATACTATCATATCACACGGAGGTTTGAACCTCGTGCGGATACTTATGTACACTCTCACACACGAAGATGGCTGTTTAAAAGCAGGTAGGTGAATATTCTTCCTAAACTGTGGTCTCCCGAGTTGCTGCTGCAGCCTGAGGAGTTATTCCTATGCTTTGCTGCCACCTTGGCAAACTAGAAGGATTTACAACGGAATTCTGTACCCAGCGGGCTGGAAACAGCGTTCCCATTGACGAGGCGGGCTGGCCTGGCTTAGAGAGGCGTTTGAAACGGCCTTTATGCCGCAGAGAGAAACTGGGAACATCTATCCTCCGGTGGATTTCCTCTATTTAAAATAACTCGGGTTCGGCAAGATTCAAGTGTTCTTCTCTGAATGGCTTTTAACGGCTTGGTCTCTCTTTAGTTCGAAATGGAGATGGGGAAGGAAGGAGTCGGGGGGGTCGTCTGAGTGTGCGCTCTGAGTGGCCCTTTGGGGGCCGACGCTGACAGCGAGGCGCTCTGTTCCGTTTTCTCTCGTCTAACCTTCCGTTCCGCCTCCACGGGATTACTCGCCTCCAACTTCAGTTAACTTCTTGGGAGTCCGGAGCACTTACTGGAAGATGTTTACAAAATGAGAAGCATCTGGGTGGCCAAGGCGGAGGCTTCCAAAGAAACTGGGGAAATAAGCATTAAAATCCGGGTTCTTAAATTTGACTGCTTTCCACGTCGGGACTCATATATTTTTTGCTTCGTCATTCTCTTTCGTGTTTGCCTTGCTGATTCCATTCTAAGGCGCAGGCTGTCTCTGTCTTCCCCCGCCCCTCACCTCTTTCCCCCTTCAGGTCTCAAAAATCCCTCACCACCCCCCTCTCCCCGACCCCCCCTTCCGATCTCTTAATCTTATTTGAATATGTTGTGGTCTCTGCGCTGCTGCAGACACTGGGTGGCTGCGAGACCCCTTTCCTTGCGGCTTCGTTTCAATTTGGCGTGAGTGGGTGGATGCCTTCTACAATTCGTCTCGCACACGCCAAACAGTTGAAAAGCCGGAGTCAGAAGGAGCAGAGAGTTCCACAACTTCAAAGCAAGGTCTAGGAAAGGAAATAATCCGGGGGTCCCGAGTAGGAGAGGGGAGGGGGCAGGGAAAAAAAAAAGAGAATAAAACCCAACTTCGCTGGCAACTCCAATAAATCTAGTAACTGTTGGTTAAAAAAAAAAAAAAAAAATTAGATTCCGAAGGAGGGCTGGGTCTGGTCCGGATGAAACGCTAGGGCTCCTTCCCATGCCGGAGACGGGCGCTGGAAGCCTGCCACTGGCATCCTGCCACGCGAGTGCCCCCAGACAGGAACACACCCACTGGAAACGCACGTGAACAAAGCTCGCTGCCCGGCAGCCGCCGCCTGCGGTTTCCTCGTGGATCACAGCTTCTCCAGGGAGGAGAGCAGGGCGCTCACAGGGTTAAATTAGCTCCCTCCCCGGGAGGAGGGACAGGCGGCGGAGGGAGAAGGCGGCTCGCAGTCCCGGCTGGGTACCTGCGAGTTAGTTGTACGTTCGAAACCCTTCGCCGTCGCTTGCGAGGGTGGCATCTTCCAGTCTCACCGCGGAGAAACCGGGGGGCCGGGAGAACATTCCAGCGGCCGCGCGGTCCCCGCCCCGGGGGGGTCTCTGGCCTGCGGTCCCGCGCGTCCAGGAGCCGAGACGCGCCAGCTCCGCGCCCACCGCCGCGTCCACCAGCCCGGGGATCGGGTTGGCAGTTCTCAACGATGGGCAGGAGGGACCTTGGCGGCGACCCCTAAAATAATACCATGCCCCGGGAGCCCCGCTGCTGTGGAGCCAGCTCCTTCCCTTCCCACCTCCCTGACCCGGTCGGATTTGGATGAGCGCAGTGCGAGGACCTGCGGCCGCCAGGTAAAGGGGCTGAGGTACCAGGTGGACTTTGCCAGGACCGACCTGGCTGCCGCTCTGCCAACACCACGCGGTCTCTTAAGGGGGGGTGTTATTATTTAATCCGCTGGGGGTGATCTTTGGGGTAGCATGCTTTAAGCTTTATCTTTCATCCACCGAAAGAACAGACTGCTTAACTCTCCCCCGATTTCAGAGAAGAGAAATCTAGCTGCAGGTCGAACCTCCCTCCTCTAAGGAGTTTTATGACTGAGCTCTGGGTCAAGACGCAAGTGAGCTAGTCCTCCCGGAGCATCGATCCTAAATTGGGGTTTCTAGATCCACTAAGCTTGCCTGAATCCAACCTCCCATTTTCCCAGGATGAACGCTAACTTCTGAGAGAGCGACGCTCCCCTAGGCCCCCACCCCTGCGCACGCTCCATCTGCTGGTTTTGTCGCCAGCGTTATCATAAAGCGGTTGCAT
>SJYW01051199.1:319692-345251 GCA_006410735.1 Raphicerus campestris | reverse complement strand
TTTTTTTTTTTTTCTTTTTTGATCACTGAGCAACATGCCAGATATATAAGATTGACAGGCCACCATATTAGATGAGAATCAATTTTTGACTAAAGAGTCTTTAGGGCATGCTATGAAAAGTTGCTTATTCGCCTGTCATGTCACTAGTCCCCCAGTACAACTTTTCTGCCTCCCCTCATCAGAAGCTCTGCATCAGAAGTGCAGGAAAGGGTTAAACCATTTATGGATTATTAATAATCACATGCATGACCGTGCAACACCATACTGTCATGTTGAATTGCAAGGGTCTGTGACTGGAGGAGGTTGGAAATGCATTTTCAAACATCACTCCATGTCTCTTGGCAGTAGGTACAAGAAATTGGAAAAAAGAATTGAGCTATCTGCACTGTAGCAGACCTATTACAAACCTAGCATGGAAGGAATGCTGTTTTTTTTTTTTTTAAGATGCCTGTTTCTTAACATTTCAGTAGCTTCACTGCAGTTTTAGAAATTCCTGGGGAAGCTTTTAACACCAGAAAGTAGATTTCCAAATGATATCCTGCTGCGCTGCCTCAGGTTCCCCCAAACAGGCGTGGCTGTTCCTGTATGCTGGGTTTCAGATACTATGATCTTATCCGGGTTTGCCTTTGACCGGCTGGATCTAATTTGAACCTCCTCTGATACCATTACATTTATATTCTGGCCTGCTGGAGAGTTTGATTTAGGATTTAGCCACATCTCCCGAAAGCAACTTTATATCTTCCAAGTATGAAGCTTGGTTTCAAGAAAGGCTTAGGCATGTAGAAGTGCGGAAGCCTTATTCTGTAGAGACCCGGTGTGGACATCTCCTCTTCCCGACTCTTCAGCTTTATGCTCTGCAAGGAAGAATTGCCACTTCCGCGGTCCCCAGTGTCTGAAGTTAAAAAACAGCAAGGGTGCCTGGCAGCTCTCTTTTGGTTTTGCTCTGCTTAGAAGATGCAACAAAGGTCAAGGTGATGTAATTTCATTTCCATTCAGGTCAGACCTTTCTGGATAACTGTATTTCGGTATCTTTAATTTCTATTCAAGTTCATTTTTCACTAGATTACTTTAATAACTTTGTGGTTTCTGCCACAGCGATTCAAATCCAGGCCATTAGTGACCTCTATCTGTGAGAAGTGAAAACTCATTGTTTTTCTTTCTTCTCATCAGAATCTACAGATTACATGGGTGTGTTGGGACAGGGTTGGGGGGTGGTGAGTAACAGCTCTGTAGTTCTGAGGATTTAGATTTTCTGACTTGATTTTTCTGTTGCACAGCTCAGTATGGGTAATGATGTTTAACAACAGTAATAAAAATGTTACAGGCTAATAGGCTACTAAATGGTTATTCCATATAGCATCGACAATGTGATCAACGTAAATAAAACACCAGTGCTGTCCATTGCCAATAAAAGAGCTGTACAGTTAGATAGACTAATGTTTAGAGACTCACAAACTGCTGGATCTAAGTGAAGCTTTATTGCCCTCGAGTGCTTACATAACAAGGGAAACTTGAGACAAGCTCAGAACATATATGTGGGAACCAGACTTCATAGCAGCGGTGCGTGCATGTCTAAATTCAGCGGTGCTTCCGCTGTGAACTTATAGTCTGAATCAAGGGCGAGGTGGGCTGTGAGAAGGGTGTCTGTAAACAGATGGTCTTTCAAGGAGACTTTTAAAATCTCGTTCCTAATCCAGCTTTGTCTTCTGAGCACTTTCAAATCAAAATTTCCATTTGAGCTGATTATCCTAAACAGTAATTGAAGACAAAGTTTACTGACTTTCTTAAGGTGGGTGGATACTATTATCTGACATTTTCCAGATGGTTTTTGATCTCTTGGTATTTGGGAATTTAGAATTTTTAGGAGGCTTTCTTTCTTTTCTCCTGGGCAGATTTTATACCAAAGACATTTTTAAAGACCAATTATTATTATCATTATTATTTTTAAAGTTAGACAACCATTATAATATCCCAACTTTATTACTTTTCCCCACCCTCCAAATTGCTTTGCTTTTTTTAAAGTTACATTCTTTTTTTTTTTTTTTCAAAACTGCGTGTTGGGGATCAGAGTGAGGTTATCAGTATCTTTTTACTCCTTTCATCAACATGACTTCCATTTAAATATCTGTTTATAGTAAAACATGCGCAGGTACACATCAAGGGCCATTTTAAGACAGAGATTCTTTTCAAGGTTTGAAATATGTTTCTTTTTAAAAGACTCTGACACAAATATTGTAATAAAAATATCCTGTGTTCTGATGAATACAGAGACTTATTTCAGCCGCACGGAACAGTGCAACACTGTATTAGTAAAATAATCAGCGGTATTTTCAGTACATGGTCAAATCTGTTAGAACCTTCTTGATTTTTTTTTTTCCTTTCCCCTTGGCGAATTTCGCATCTACTCGTCTTTTTGGTTTACTTTGATTCTTTCTACTGTGGCTCTTTGAAGTGATTTAAAATTAAACAGTAGCTACTTTTTTGGGGAAATTCTTCATGTTATATTCAGGATTCCAGAGGAGTTAATGATGCAGAAAAAGTCCTGTAAAACATCTTTCTAAAAGAAGTCCTTCTCTTGCAGGCTCCCCACTTACTGGCCTCCTGTACCATTTGCAGTGAGTTGGAACTCCGATATTTATTTATCTTTCAAATACCACCTCTAACTTAATTTAATGTGGTGGGGGGTGTTTCCGCAGAAGAGTGTAGCGCCATGTGTCGTCTGAACAAAGCTGTGTCATTTTCCTGGACCTGTCATAAGGGAAGGTCACCGAAAATATTCCTGTATAATTCGGGAGGTCAAACGGCCACAGCCATGTTCCTCAAATACCTGTCAGTTATTCTGCAGATACTCAATAAGGGCACACGTTTTTCCAGCAGTTTAGTGGTTGAAAACCTCAGACTTTTTCTTTTTTTTTGAGGCATTTACAAAATCAGTCTGGGATGCTCTTATCTGTTCAGCGCTCATTAGAACTGGGCAGTTTTTCTCACTTTCTTCCCAGGTTGCTTTTAAGGGAATGAGAGAGAACCTTGGCAAAAGTTCCCGTTTCTGCTCAATTCACAGGTCACATGCTGTATTTCAGTTCTCTTTATTAGAGCGTTCAAGAAACAGATAAAAGGATCTTCCAACTGAACCTTTTAAGGACCTGAGGGCTTTCCGATTTAAACCCACCGAAAAGTATCAGGTCTCCAGGTTCATCAGGGCCATTGACACCTACTTCCACCGCGAGCGACAGAATAGCGGCTCCTAAAATTGGTTCACAAATACACGGCCCATTGATGTCAACAGAGGTCATACGCCTGAATGGAAAGCATTAGACTCATATCGGTCCCAAAATAGGCCACGGGCGGTGTCACTCTCAGCCCCAGCTGCCCGCGCCTGTCACTTCCATTACAGCCCAGTGCCAGGATAGCCTGTGTGAGAGTGCTCCCTTCCACCTGGCTCCAGAGCTTGGACTCGCGTATTTGCAAGACGAGATGATGCACGGGCTTTTAATATTCCTCACGGGCATTAGGTTAAGAGATGGTGAAGGTCAGGGGGTGGAAGTTCCAGAAAACTCTGTTTAGACCCTGAAGCATGATATCGATTTAATTCTTTCTTTCTTTTTTTTTTTTTAATGCTTTGTATGATGGTGGACATCACGTAATATGAAGCATGCTGCTTTAGGCACACCAGTCTATAGGTTACTGGCGCTAGGTGCGGTCTCTGCTGTGCAGCCCTCAACATCATCCATCTCTGCGAGTTTTCACTTTCCTAACCTGAATCTCTGTGGCCATTCAACACTAACTCCAACCCCCCACCCAGGCCCCTGTCATTTACTAATGTACTTTCTGACACTATGAATTTGACTATTCTAGGTACCTCTTCTAAGTGGAGTCAAAGCAGTGTTTATGGCACTGATTTTAAAACACATTCTTCCCAATCATTTCTCCCCCTCTTCTGTGATGTTTTCCGGTGCTCATATAGAGGATTTCTTCTCCGAAACTTCCTCTTCTGTGAGTTGGCCCCAGAAAGCGCCACCCACCTGGTTTCTCATTGGGTAACAGGAGCCAGAAGGAAGTTGAAGGCTACCTAAGGTTGCACAGACTCCTCCCTGAAACCATTTGACTTTGTACAGAATCATGAATATTACGTTTTAATTGCCTAGATGTTGAACTCTCTGATACAGTTCAGAAACTTCCTTCTCTACAAACTCAACCAAAATGATCAGAGGTGGATTAAAAAAAAAAAAAACTGTTAAAAAAAATCTTGCAATCGTGTAAATATTTAGATGTAAAAAGAGCCTTTCACTGTCTCTCGGCCATCATGCTAGATATGTTTGCCTATTAGCCCAGGGGTAATTTTATGATGTCAGCTTTGTGTTTTGGGACTTGTACTGTGTGTACTGTGATGGGGAATGAGAAATAGGGAGGTTGTTTTGGAAGAAAGAAGAGATGTATTAATAGAAAGAAAATCTGTGTTCTCATGTCAGCACACTCCTTTCTACAGTGATGACCTTGGACAAATTACTTCATCTTCTGGAGACTTAATTTCCTCTCTGCAGAGTTCAACAGGGTTGTTGTGGGGTCAAATAAGATTAATGGGTGTGAAAATACCTTACTAATAATTCAGTGTTACATTCCCATGAAGAGGCATTAGTCAAATTGATAACATTTATCACTGTAGGACTGTCAGCTATCAGGATAGTTCTAGGTTTTATGTAAATAGGAAGGTAACCAAGACAGAGGGCTTCCTAGGTGGCTCAGTGGTAAAGAATCTGCCTGCCAGTGCAGGAGATGCAGGAGACACCAGTTCTATTCCTGAGTCAGGAAGATCCCCTGGAGTAGGAAATGGCAACCCACTCTGGTATTCTGGCCTGGAGAATCCCAAGTACAGAGGAGCCTCACAGGCAACAGTCCAAGGGGCGGCAAGGAGCCGGACATGACTTAGACTGAGTGTGTACGCACACAGCCAGGTCAGCGTGCTCTGCCCTCGAGGAGCTTTTGCTTTCTGTGAGTTCTCTGAGATACCACTCACCAATAAAGTGCCTGGTGTTCCTCTCCATCACTCCATCCCTTCGGTGAATGGTGCATCCTTTCCTTGGGTGAGTTTGCTCTATTCTGATCAGGGTGAGTTGGGCGCAAGGGCCAAACTTTCCTTCCCTGACAGCTTGGCTTGTTGCTGGAAACTGAATTTATCACAAATGGATTCCACTGGGGATCTTTTGGAAAGGAAAAAAAAAAATCAACATTCCCTGAAGTAAGGTTGTTTCTTTTTGTCTGGCTTTATACATTAGCCATCCAAGTTAACCTTTTGCAAAAACACAGTCATTACTGGAATAGATGATGCCTTTTTCAGACTTTGGTTTTGCACAATAAGCCTTGTGAAGAGCTTTTTCAGTCAATAAGTTGTGACTGACTCTTCGCTTCCCCATGGACTGCAGCCCACCAAGCTCCTCTGTTCATGGGATTCTCTAGGCNGAGTTCAACAGGGTTGTTGTGGGGTCAAATAAGATTAATGGGTGTGAAAATACCTTACTAATAATTCAGTGTTATATTCCCATGAAGAGGCATTAGTCAAATTGATAACATTTATCACTGTATGACTGTCAGCTACCAGGATAGTTCTAGGTTTTATGTAAATAGGAAGGTAACCAAGACAGAGGGCTTCCTAGGTGGCTCAGTGGTAAAGAATCTGCCTGCCAGTACAGGAGATGCAGGAGACACCAGTTCTATTCCTGAGTCAGGAAGATCCCCTGGAGTAGGAAATGGCAACCCACTCTGGTATTCTGGCCTGGAGAATCCCAAGTACAGAGGAGCCTCACAGGCAACAGTCCAAGGGGCGGCAAGGAGCCGGACATGACTTAGACTGAGTGTGTACGCACACAGCCAGGTCAGCGTGCTCTGCCCTCGAGGAGCTTTTGCTTTCTGTGAGTTCTCTGAGATACCACTCACCAATAAAGTGCCTGGTGTTCCTCTCCATCACTCCATCCCTTTGGTGAATGGTGCATCCTTTCCTTGGGTGAGTTTGCTCTATTCTGATCAGGGTGAGTTGGGCGCAAGGGCCAAACTTTCCTTCCCTGACAGCTTGGCTTGTTGCTGGAAACTGAATTTATCACAAATGGATTCCACTGGGGATCTTTTGGAAAGGAAAAAAAAAAATCAACATTCCCTGAAGTAAGGTTGTTTCTTTTTGTCTGGCTTTATACATTAGCCATCCAAGTTAACCTTTTGCAAAAACACAGTCATTACTGGAATAGATGATGCCTTTTTCAGACTTTGGTTTTGCACAATAAGCCTTGTGAAGAGCTTTTTCAGTCAATAAGTTGTGACTGACTCTTCGCTTCCCCATGGACTGCAGCCCACCAAGCTCCTCTGTTCATGGGATTCTCTAGGCGAGAATACTGGAGAGGGTTGCCGTTTCCTCCTCCAGGGGATCTTCCTGGCCCAGGATTGAACACATGTCTCCTGCATTTGCAGGTGGGTTCCTTACCACTGAGCCCCCAGGGGAGCCCAGGGAAGCTCTTCATAGATAAAAACACACACTGCAGTGAGGGGCTATACCTTTGTGTGAATGTGATGGTACTCATGGAGGAGGTGTGATTTTTGTAGAGGCAGAAGGTTTATATCCAATGATGAGGAAAGCTTTTCCATACATCCAGGAGATGGTTTCCACCACTTACCATGCACCAGGCGTGGAGTAAGACTGGAGACGTCAATGTAGATAACGCAGGATCCCTCCTGAGGCTACCCAGGCCAGCCAGGACAGAGGGAGACATAAAAGCTAGTGGCACATCAGGTTCATACATGATTGAAAACAGTGCCAGGAACCCAGAACACTAATGAGAAGAGTTTTACTTTTGGAAAGAGTCTCGGGTTCTAATGCTGGCTCTGTCCCTTGTGAATTTTGCAAACCATATTTTGGGACTTCCCTGGTGGCTCAGATGGTAAAGAGTCTGCCTGCAATGGGGTAGACTGGGGTTTGATCCCTAGGTCGGAAAGATCCCCTGGAGAAGGGAATGGCAATCCACTCCAGTATTCTTGCCTGGAGAATCCTGTGGACGGAGGAGTCTGGTGGGTTACAGTCTATGGAGTCACAAAGAGTCAGACGTGACTGAGTGACTTAGCACATTCACTTTGGGGGCACATTTTAAACATGCTTTTTAGTCTTCACCTCTTCAAGTCGAAAAATAGAAGGAAATTCTTTCTATTCCCAGAGCTGTTCTTCTGAGGATTGAGATAATCATGTAAAACGTCTACCTGTCTGGCACAGAGTAGAGGCTTAATAAATGCTGACTGCAGATCCTTCTCTCTGAAATGATAATGATTCCATTATGTTATTTTCCCCCTCTACAAACACCTTTGCATTTCCCTGGAATCCCAAAGAAGCCTTGTGACCTCTTGAACCTGTTCACTAACAGGTTACAGCTTCTTCTGCAAAAGAAAATTTTGTGATCTATGCAAGTAACAGCACATGAAAGGGACGGCAGAGGAAAGGGCCCTCCATGAGCTCATAGCTAGCAGGGTACGGTGTGGACTGATGGCGTGAGAAGGCCCAGAGAGAAGGAACAGAGACAAAGAAAANGGTAACAGCACATGAAAGGGACGGCAGAGGAAAGGGCCCTCCATGGGCTCATAACTAGCAGGGTACAGTGTGGACTGATGGGGTGAGAGGGCCCAGAGAGAAGGAACAGAGACAAAGAAAAAGAAAGAGGCTTGTCCTAGTCTGGGGAACCGGAAGGTAACATCAGCGGGGTCCTGCCTAACTTATGGTTTTTTTTGGTTATTGAAAACATTACCTTTGGCACGCCAACCCTGGCTCACCTCCATGTCCCTTTCCATGGGGACTGTACCCGCAGCTTGCAACAAGTCCCACGTCTAGACTGTGACCCTGGACACAGTGAACCATGGCTATGATATCTCTGCAGGTCTACAAAGATTTTTATCAGAAAGCATTTTAAGCACTGGCTTCCCACAACTCGTCTCACACATGGCTCTTGGCAGAGTCAAGAAAATATTTTATTGCAGAATATTACACGTAAATCATTGCTCTGTTTACATCATGCTTATTCTGTGCTTATAGAATGATTATGCCTTGCTTGTATAATGATGGATGTTCAAATTGGAATGATGCTTCTGGGTTAGCACTTCTGGATGGAAATATTTCTTTCAGAAAAGCCATTTTCAGTTAATTTAAGTAAAGGGGCTTCTTACTGTGCCTGTGTCACCCTCGTAAGAGCACCCAGAAGTACTGGTCAAAACACACACTGCTGGGGTTGTTTTGCATTTATCATTACGATTGCAGGTATGTATAGTATAATTTCTGCATTCTACTGAACAATGGAGACTTGGTTCTTTTTTTTTTTTCTTTGACACTCTGAATCTGTAAATTAATGTAGAAAGGTTGTATATTTAAGATGTTAGGAACCCCTAAATTCCAAGTTGGGAAACACAGAAGCTTTTTCTATTAAAATCACATCCTATATATGTAATATGTATACATATGATCAATCATATTGGAGCAGAGAAAACCAGGCACTAGACTGTACTTGGCAAGCTCTTCATATCTTAGTAAGTAGCTTCTGAACCAACATTCCACCCAACATAAAACAATCAGACCCTGTTTTGCTACTTTAGAATGTATTAGAGAGATTAAAATTCTTTGGGAAATGGTTTAAAATATATATTTTTTTTACCCAAATCGGTAAGGAACAAGTCCAGTAGTGCTGAGAGCAATGGAATTCAAAGCTCAGTTCTCATAATCTCTGAGTCCTGAAGGAATGCAAAGCAGACATCCATTCAGATCACAAACCTGTATCTGGGGATTTGACAAACGCTGATTTTTTTTTTTTTTTTTAACCATATGACATGGCACAGTGCTTTTGTGCTGAACATTTGGGATACTCTTTCAAAGAAGACCTTGTCCTTCCCCACCAGGAAATCTGGTAGACCTGACCTAGAGTTCTCTGTTCCCAAACTTGACTCAGCCATCTGAGTGAACTAAAGGAGATGGTTAAAAATTCAGGTCCTCAACCTGAGACCTGGAGATGTCAGTGTCCTCCGTCCGTGATGAAGCCTGGGAATGTGGATTCTCCTGGTACTGAAGATCACTAACCTATCACCTTTAGAATTCTTCCCGAGCCAGAGGCTCAGCGGTTTTATAGTTGTCTGGCTAGAGTCACTTGTGAATTTCTGAAAGTATTTTTTTCTATATATTCTGCCACCTAGGAAATGTTGCTGCATTTAACCTAGCTCTTCCAGGGGAACCTTCGAAGTGAGCAGACATCAGGGCGGCTGGCTTCATTCTCGGAAGCCACAGTCTCCTGTGTGGTGTCTCCACCATCTATCTACCATTCTCGGCGTCCTCAGAATTAGTGCCCTAAAAAACCAAATCACATCATGTTGCTGTGGTTGATTTTCAGTCGCTCAGTCATGTCTGACTCTTTGTGACCCCGTGGACTGCAGCACACCAGGCTTCTCTGTCCTTCATTAGCTCCTGGAGCTTGCTCAGACTTACTAGTCACCTGAGGCCTGGATTTCCTGTGCTTCTGAATAAGGCTTATCCAAGCTTGTTATCATGACATGAGGTCCATGACAGTCTTGGTCTCAGACAATCTCTCAGGCCTCATCCTCAGCATCCATCCTCAGCACTGATGCGCCAAAGGTGATAAGGCCAGGCCTCTTGATACACAGCCTTGCTTGTGCTGCTTATCTTTTACATAGCATTTTACCTGCTCATTCTCCACCGGGCAAACTCTTTTCCTTTAAGACCCACAAGAATGACATACTCCCTCCCTGTCAAAATTAGTCATTGCTTTCTCTGTGTTTCTAGAGTGTTTTGTTTGTCCCACTGTGAGTTCCCCATTGAGGTTGTATTGTCATCATTTGTTCCCATATCTGTCCTCCCTTCTGGACTCCAAAACCTTGGCTCATTTGTCCCTTTGTCTCGCCGGTATTAATACTAACAATAGTGCTCAGTGCCCCAGGTTCTGCATAAAGGTAACTGAATGAATACGTATGTAATTATGCCATGCTCTCCTGGAAAACAAGGACGTTCATCATGTAGAGATAGGGCCCTCTTCCTCAGAAATGCTCTTCCGTTCCTATAGATGTGGTTGCTCAGTGGGGGAAAAAAAGTGCAACCACCACTGTTCTGCCTTACTCTAAACAGGTTTGTCAGGCAAAAGCTTTCTGGTTAACCCAATCTTGATCCGCAGCAAGTTTTCCGAACCTCACATGAGGCGATTTCCGATGCCACGCTGGAAGATCTGCTTAAAGAAGGAATGCTTTTGCCTGATGAAACATCTTTCTTGGCACCGAGTTAAACCATCAGTTAAGTCGATATCCACGCAGATGTGGTTTCCATAAAATCAGAAATTTAACTCACAGTGTTAACTTCGTGTCTCTTTCCCGGCAGAATTAAAGAGAGCAAAGGACTTGTAACGTTGTTTTGCATTTGTTCTCTTTCAGGCTCTTGTTCCTTGTTTATTTTGCCTTGGGCACATTATTTCCTGATGGTGATATCTGAGGAGCAAGGGCCCTCCAGAGAGGAGAAAAGAAGACTAGAAATCATAGAACCTTAGTCACGCCACCTCCACAAAGTAGGACCCACCCTTGTCCCCATAATTTGCACACTGAATGAAGCAAAGCACGTGCAAAGGGTACAACCCCTTCTAAACTTACATGATTTAATGTGATCATGGCAGGGACAGAAAAGTCGGACTTCAGGTCCTCCTTGTTGGCCAAGAGACAGCTCTAACACCAGAGGACTTGCCTGCTGGTGAGGGGGGTATACGCACAGAGAAACGTACTCTGGTCCCTCTTCCCCCCTTTTTAAGCAAAATTTTCAGTGGCTCACAAGATTAGAAGATTGTGGAGCACATTTTTATATGCCCCACTTTAGCCTTTGGTCCACCCTGGGCCGTTTCTAGACTGGCAACACTGTCAATGCTCCCTTTGCCCAAGGATTTTGCAGAGTTAATTTATGGGACTGTTTACAAAAAATACCCTTTCCTGATTCTTGAATCACGCTGGGTGTCAGTGAGGCCACGTTCTCATCTAGGGGGATTAGTAATAAATAGTAGTGATAGCCAACAGTGGTAATGGTATGGATTGTACAGCTTGTTTAGGGTGCTGCTTCTGCAGTTCATGTATATTATCACGTTTAACTATTCACGAAAATCCTGGATAAGTAGTTCTGTTTTGGAAATTCCACTAATAACTCCATTTTATGAAACTAATACTTTGGGTACAATGAGCTGACTCATTGGAAAAGACCCTGATGCTGGGAAAGACTGAGGGCAGGAGGGGAAGGGGATGACGGAGGATGAGATGGTTGGATGGCATCATTGACTCAGTGGACGTGAATTTGAGCAAACTCTGGGAAATAATGAGGGATAGGAACGCCTGGTGTGCGGCAGTCCATGAGGCTGCAAAGAGTTAGACAGGGCTTAGAGCCTAAACAACAAGAACAAGATACAGGGAAACTAAAGAAGAGAGAGTTGCATCAGATTGCTTATCTCAGTGTGTGTGTGTCTGTGTGTGTGTGTGTGTGTGTGTGTGTGTGTGTGAGTTGCTCAGTTGTGTCCAACTTTTGCAGACCCATGGACTGTAGCCATGCAGGGCCCTCTGTGAAGGGAGTTCTCCAGGCTAGAATACTAGAGTGGGTATTCCCTTCTCCAGGGGATCTTCTGACCCAGAGATCCAAGCTGGGTCTCCTGCATTGCAGGTAGATTCTGTAGCATCTGAGCTACCAGGGAAGCCCATCTTATTTTGTAGTTCCTGTTAGTTAGTTTTATAGAATAAGTAAGCACTGGGTAATTTCCAAAATGCACTCCAAATTTATTTTCCCATGTCTTGAAATCAAATTCTCGGCTGATTGCTCATCGTCCCCTGGGCAGCGTGTGGTCCATCCTTCCACAGTTAACTTTGTTACAGGTAATTAGCTAAGAAGTCACTGTTTGTTCTTTGCCACTTTTGAATGAAAACAGTTCTAGTGCCTGTTAGTATATTTCTATAAAATGAGAAATGGAGATGGCAATGGCACCCACTCCAGTACTCTTGCTTGGAAGATCCCATGGACGAAAAGAGTCATTAATTAAAAAAAAAATAGTGTGACAACTTCTGGCATGTTTTCAGTAGTAACGAGTGTCTGTGTGAAGTATCTAGGGATGAAGGAGTCAGTTATTGGAGAACACATCTCCATTTCTTACCTTTATCCTGCTACCAACACTGCTGATACATAGCTAAATTGACTGATGTGAGACGCACCTCTTTTTTTCCCTGTGGAAGGTGATAATGGGCCATAGAGTGACCAGAAGGCAGGTAATAGCCTAGACTCAGAGGTTTCTGAGAGAGCCTGGAAATGATGAGCAATTGACTATATTATAAATAGGTCAGATCCCTCGTTTTCTAAATCTATGTAATTGTTCAGGGGGTCAACCCTGTTGGGTAAAAAAATGACCCAGAGATGGGCTGGAAAAGGCTGTTCCATATTGATAATTTGAAATGAGCCCAGTGCTTACAAGTCTTCACCCAGCTGAATTTGATTTTTGACCGTCCGTCCCTTTTCACCCTTTTTGCTGAGTCCTCATCTCTGCCGGCATGCACATTGTGTTTTATGAATTTGAGGACTGTAATTAAGACTCTCCAATTATTTGTCCTTCCTAGTTCTGTATGTTGTTGTTTAGTTGCTAAGTCATGTCCTACTCTTTTGTGACCCCACGGACTGAAGCTACCAGGCTCCCCTGTCCATGGGATTCTCCAGGCAGGAGTACTGGAGTAGGTTTCCATTTCCTTCTCCAGGGCATCTTCCTATCCAGGAATCAAACCTGAGTCTCCTGCATTGCAGCAGTTCCTTTACTACTGAGCCACCAGGAAAGCCTCTGTGTATTCTTAACTGTCTAAATTAAGAGGTCTGGTGCTTAATCTAGACCGTGGCTGTTGCTGTTTGCATGTTCTTCTGTCACCCCATGCCCATCATCTGTCGTGAGACCACTGTGGATGGGGCAGCATAAGATGATTTCTGAGTCGGGTCAACCTGGATGGGATTGTCGGTGGGGTTGTTTATGAAGGCAGCCTCTGTCCACTTCAGTGAGTGGCCCTCAGTTCCAGGACTGCATGAAAACACCAGCTCGGTTTGGCCCTCTGGTAAATTCTGTGTTATTTCTGTCTATGGCAGTGGGAGGTCTAGGTGAATCCAGTGGAAGCAAAACATTTGCTCTCTGCAGTTGGCAACTGAGAAGTGGTCAGGCTGCATGAAAGACGCTGAAACATACCTCTGTCAGTCTTGCTGAAAATGGCTGCCTGGTCCCCCTGGACAGCCTGCATCTCTAAAGCATCCATCTGCAACCCTGGGTCCCTTTTTCCTCTCTACTCCGAGTGCTGATTCACTTGGATTTTCTGTTAGACTTCAATGTCGATATGTTTTAAGGGGAGCCACTCATTTTCAACACAATTTCATTCTGTGCAATTCCTATTTCTTTATTAAGCAAAATGTGCTGTTTAGAACCAGGAGTTTGACTCATCTTTGATTGCTCCCTTTCACTCATTTTCAGCTGTTCCATCACCAGTTTTAGGCATCTTTTAAAAATGCTGTCCTTCTGGCCCTGACTTTGGCTCCATTACAGTTGAACCTAGGTGTGTCTTTCCTCCCCTGATCTGCAGGTCGTAGCTACTCTTGATGGTTCTCCTGCAGATGATACTACTTTTCATTACTCACGAGGTCAAGGCTAAACTTTTAAGCTTGACACTCAAGGTCTTTCTTTCTGTGGCTTTCCTTTATTTTCCCAAAGAAAAGTTCATCTTCTCTTCTGAACTAAATTTAGGATGAGCTCTCACTTTTATCTTTATAATAGTCTCATTGCGGTGTGAAATCTCACCTAATGCTTTGTGTCCATTGTCTATGAACTCATTTAGGGGAAGGCTGTCCCCAATAAATGTTTGAGGAACTCAGTTGAACTCAGGTATCTGACTTCAACTTACCTCCAAAACTCACAGGACAAATCTCCTGTCTCCCTCTACGTATACTGCTTTCCATCATTTTCAGTATTAAGCAGATTAATATTAGCAAAGTTTGCAGAAGTAACTCTTGCTTATTTGAATTGTAAAATTGTCGAATAGAAGCTTCCTTTGTTCCCTCTCTGGAATACTCTGTCAAAGCAGTGTTCTCTTGCTTTGAAAACAGGAAGGTAGACCATTCCACCAGCATCACAAACCTTCTGTAGATATTTGTAAAATCTGTAGTCTTTCCAGCCCTCTAGGCAAGAGCAAACAGAAATAGTCCGAGGCATTAGACTTGATGATGTTGAATTGGATTCTTATAACTGAGACTTGATAACCAAAATGAGTGGTGTGCTGGTTTATAGTGAAAGAGATACTTGCAGCATTGTGAAGCCATAGACTACAGCTTGCTGGAATCTGTGAAGACATCTGGATGTTTTGAAAAAAGACAACAATCACATGCATTTTAATATCTTCATAATTGTATTCTTTTGGAAAGGGAGCCATGTAACGACAAAGGGTGGGGGTAGTATAAAGGCCATGGGGTTTGGCTTCAGATGGATGGATTTTTTCTTTGTTTTTTCTAATTTTTTAGTCTTTAAATTAATATTTATTGGAGTGTAGTTTCTATACAAAATTGTGCTAGTGTCTACCGTACAGCGAGAAGAACCAGCCATACAAATGCCTATATCCCCTCCCTTTGGGATTTCTTTCCCTTCCAGGTTACCACAATGCATTAGGTAGAGTTCTCTGTGCCATGTGACCCCGCACTTCCATTCCTGGGCGTATACACAGAGAAAACCAGAGGTCAAAAAGACACGGGCACCCCGGCGTGCAGGGCAGCACTGTTTCCGATGGCTGGGACACGGGGGCAGCCTAAACGTCCGTCAGCGGCGGGATGGGCCGAGAAGGCGTGGTACCTGCGTGCGGTGGAGTGCTATGCGGGGGTGGATTTGAATCTGGTTCTGCCAGGGTAGCTTGAGCGTGTTTCTTCCTCTTTGTTTCTACTTCCTCAGTTTTTAAATAGAGGTTAAATAATACGCATCTCGTAGGATCACTGTCATGAATGGATTAAGTGATGCTTGACACACACCAAGTGGGGCTCCCCTGGAGGCTCACATGGTAAAGAATCCACCTGTAATACAGGGGACCTGGCTTCCATCCTTGGGTCAGGAAGATTCCCTGGAGAAAGGAATGGCTACTTGCTCCAGTATTCTCGCCTGGAGAATCCCACGGACAGCGGAGCCAGGTGGGCATGGGGTCACAAAGAGTCGAACACGACTGCGTGATGGAGCATGACACACGTCAAGTACTAGTCAGCATTAGCTCTTGCCTTTTTGCACTCCAGCCTGCAATAGCACGAAAGCTGTGGTTTGTACATGACTATTTTTGTCTTGCATAGACAAGTCAGTTCTGTAATACTGTGTCATTGTTTCCCTAAAGGATCTCTCTGTGCAGTCATAGTACTACTTCTTGCTCAATTTCCCCTTAGCAGTATTTATTTCTGGGGTCCAGAAGAGGAAACGAGATTTTAGAAATAGTTTTCACTCTGTCTCAATTAAGACACTCACTGTCGAAGAACTCTTAAAATCATTTTGCTTTCTGGGAAAGAGAAATCTTTCCAGCAGTCTTATCGCCTAAAAAACAGTGGGGATCATGAATTATTAGAAAAGAATTACCCAAAGAGAGTGCTCTTAAAAACAACTGCCCGCAGAGGACTCTGGCTTATCAACAGACAAAAAGAAGAGAATATGTGTACTAAATTGGATCTTGTCACTATAAGCACGAAAATAGCAATGCTCATAATATATTCTGTGGGAATGATGCTGTGAGTGTTGCCGCCATGCAAAAATCTTAAGTAAAAGCTTCTAAGAATGAACGTTATGAACTCTTCAAGAACTCCAGGGACCGTCTATTAGGAAACAGGTAAACAGTGAAAAGAGAGCTATTACAAAGAGGGACGCAACGAAGGCAAATCAAGTACATAGTTTTGGTGTGGCCAGTCCCCCTTGTGGAAAATACGATGGATGTGAGGCATTTCATTTAGCACGGATGACCAGTGTAATGATAACTGGATAATGAATACGTTTTCTTTCGCTGCATAATGCTTTTTAGTGCTTTCCAGAGTTACGAAGGTGCTTTTCATATCAAAACCCCGTAGCTATGTGAAATTAGATGGGTAGACTTATTATCTGGCAAAAAGTGAGTGTTGTTTCAGCTTTACTTAGATTTTACTTTAAAGGCTTGTCCACAGTCTGGAAACACATGTTAGCAGATAAAGAAGGATCTATACAACATTTTCTACACTTAATAAACCAATATCCAAGCTTACTTTTGATTATATTTTTCTTTGTGTGGAAATCTTGATCTTCTTATATAAAATACTTCAGACATTTGGAAGGGGTTTTATGAGAAAATTGTAGTGTTTCCTTCATTAACAATTTTTCAGAGAGCACAAATAATTATCTTGATATCTGAGCTTAAATTTGATATTCTTTGACAGGCGTGCACACAAGCTGGCTTCTCACTGCCCCCTCTCGTTTTCGTAATTCTTCATTTCTAGATCATGAATGGCATTTCTGTGAAAACACATAGCAAGTGAATTCCAGAAGAAATGAGTATTCAGATGAGTATTCATCCTTAAGTGACAGACTTGTAAATAATGAAATGAAGAGGGAAATCTCTAATTCCATTCAATGGCAGCTTGGGTGCGATTGAGGTTCCACCTTTTTATCAGAACTCCTAAAAGAAGATGAAAGGATTGAAGCTTCACGTCCCATATCTCTCTTAGATTAGAGCATGCTGCTGATGGTGGAGAGCTAGTTGGCATCTGTGAACTGTGAACAGAGCCATGAGGCTGCAGTGGAAGTGACGCAAGGAATGGGATTGTTGGGAACATTAGGACGTGGAGGTGGACTGGGAGCTTTAGAAGAACACGGGCATGCCCCTGGCAGAGACAGTCTTCTAGCATCTCCTTCTCTGCCTGCAGTAGCTCTTAGCTTTCTCCAGTGGATAGTTATTGAGAATTGGTGGAAATGCAGCGTTTGTTTTTCTCATATCACTCTGTGATTTAACTCTCTGGCCCCCAAGTGGTAGCAAGCAACCTCCTGTGTCCCCTCCACTTGTCTTGTTTAATTAGGAGGAAGTGGGAGGAGCTAGTTCTTTGTGGTCCTAGGCGTGACTCCAGGTAGAGGGCATGTTGAGGATGACACAGTTGTTCAGTGTTGGGATTTTAGGTGACCCTGAGTTTGAATCCCAGCTCTACTATACTGCCTCACTGTTACTCTTTGGGCAGATTATAAATTTTATCTCTACCTTTTGTATAAAATGGAGACATTACAATTTTATAGAGTTCTTATACAGATAAATAAGTTATGCAAGTGTTATGCAGAGTAGGATCTTACTGTCAGCTTTATGTATGTTTGGTTAATCCCCACTCTATCCTAAGTTCTTTAATGAATGGATGCTTGAGTGCATACATGGATGGATGCATTTGTATACTCTGCCGTGAAATCTCTAAAGATTCATTTTATTTACAATTGCAGTGGACCCTAATGGAATAACTAAAGATTTAATTTAATTATTGCCAGAAAGAAAGCAGGGTGTGACATGTAAAGTTGAAGATGGGGATTGTTTTTCTTAACACTTACCATTTTTGTAATTCTTATTTCTTTAATTTGTTAAAGCCTTCAGTTTGTTTTATCATTTTACTTTCTGATGTCTGTAGTTGGTGTGTGCAGCTACTGCTATCTCACAGATTCCTAGAGAGGAAGGTGACATGGGATACTCACGTCCATTTCTGTTTTGTGTAGCTGTGTACCAAATAGTCATCACCAATCGGTGCCGTGAACTGGACTAGACAAGCAGTATGAGATATCAAAAGATCAGTAGGTTCATCTGGTCCACTTTTCTAGATTCCATATGCATGTGTGGTTTTCTCTTCCTAACTTACCTCGCTCTGATGACAGACTCTATGAACTGGGAGGTTGGGATTGACAGTTGTCACTGCCATGTGTGAAAAAGATGGCTGGTGGGAACTTGCTGTGATTCCCCGGGAGCTCAGCTTGGTGCTCTGTGATGACCTGGAGGGATGGGATTGAGGGGTGGGAGGGGGTCCGAGAGAGAGGGGATGGACGCATGCATAAGGTGAAAAACTAGCAGCAAAAGCTAACACAACAGTGTAAGCAACTGTACCCCAGCTTAAGAAAATAAGGTCAATATGCTGGTGGGCAGAAGGTCTGAATTCTAATTTCTGTTGTCTTAAAAAAAAATTTGATCTCTGTCAAATTATTCAACCCTCTTGAGCCTCAGTTTCTTCATTTGATTAAGACTGGGTAGTTCCATAAATCTCCAATTCTCAGATCTGGGAGCCAGCATTAGAGGTTAGGATAGGCTTTGCATCTTGTCTCCTTGGGCTTTTAGCTGGCTTCACTGCTTCACAGCTCTGGCACCTTGGCAAAGTACTTCATCTCTATAAGCTGCACCTTTCTCATCTCTACAGTAGGGAAACTAAAACCCCCTTTAAAAAATAGCCATGAGGAGAAACAAGGCCCTACTGTATAAAACAGGGAACTATATTCAATATCCTGTGATACACCATAATGGAAAAGACTATGAAAAGAATGTATGTATAACTAAATTGCTTAGTTGCACAACATAAATGAATACCTTATAAATAAACTGTATTCAGTAAAATAAACTGTAAAAAAAAAAGACCAAGTAAAAAACAAACCAAAGAAAAAACATGTTAATAAAATGCAAAATAAATATACAAGTAATCGAAATAAATGTGAGATTTAATTTACACATTAGACAGAGATTCCATGTTTGGTAAAGGAAAAAAGCAAGTATTATACTATTTACAAGAGACATCTCAATCCTATTAAAAAACTATATCTGAAGTTCTAAAATAAAAGAACTGGAGATTATGCTACACAAAGAGAAAGGAAAGAAAGCAAAGGAACAACAACAGCAACCCCACCAGCAACAGCAACAGCAAAACGAAAGAGTAGCAAAGANTATACTATTTACAAGAGACATCTCAATCCTATTAAAAAACTATACCTGAAGTTCTAAAATAAAAGAACTGGAGATTATGCTACACAAAGAGAAAGGAATTTAGAAAGCAAAGGAACAACAACAGCATCCCCACCATCAACAGCAACAGCAAAACGAAAGAGTAGCAAAGGAAAATAACTAACGTGGCAGCTGCAGCATCCAGGAGTTCAGGAAAAGAAACTGAACACTAGGAATCACAGAAAGGAAAATATGTCATGTCTAACCCCCAATACTGTAACAATCACATGATTTGCATGTGTTTTCTCAAATTTGCAATTCTATTAAATGTGTCTATTTAAAAAAACACAGGTTTTCATGAGGATTAAATGAAGTAATACACATGGAACATAATGTTGGGTGGAGTTAACTGCTCAGTAAATATTAGCAAGTCTTCCAACAGGGCTTATTAAAAGAATAAGCCAAGGATCCCTTTGGAAGTGATAGTTTGGAGGTTTGGGGAAAGCGGTAGACATTGATGTGTCTCTGTGTTACTCACCCAGCAGACAAGACATCCTCTTCAAAGCTACCAAGTAATCAGAGGGTAATCAGAGAGGAACTTCTCATCGCCTCTTCAGGAAGAGGTGTGGTCCCTCTCACTCCCTCTAAGAGACCAGCTGATGTTTCACAAAGATAACTTGATGATTCTGCAGTAGCATGGAATTTCCTGGTGCCCACAGGTAAGACACAGAGACATTTTGTTTTGTGAAGCGATTTGGAAAAGGAAATGGCAACCCACTCCAGTATTCATTCTTGCCTGGAGAATTCTGTGGACAGAGGAGCCTGGAGGGCTACAGTCCATGGAATTGCAGAGTTGGACACAACTGAGCAACTAATACTTGGAGGGCTGATCATGAAACCTTTGATGTGAGGGAGCTATTCCAGAAATCCTTCCAAGAGGCCTGCACTGCTGTAAGTAATGAGTCTTGCTACTCGTATACCTGAAGCTTCTGCCACTATATTATGTCTGACAATTTGACCAGCCTAACCTGTAGGACCTCAGTTTAGAAGACCACAAGGGAAATAGAATTTCAGGCTGCAGCATTCAGGCTAGGACTCTCACATTAAATTTTCAGTATGGAATTTTTTGTGAATTACATTCAGGCACCACAGATGGTAAATAAGGCAGGGGATACTGAGAGAGCAGCCACCTCCCACCTGTTCACTCCTTCCTTTGATTCAGGTAAGAGTGGACAGGTACCTGCACTGGTCATTGTTGTGAAATGCACATCCACTCTGCTTTGCAGCATTCAGACAGAGCAAAGGCATGCAGGAGACACTGCGGTGATAAAGGTTTCAGTTCAGTTCAGTCTCTCAGTCGTGTCCCACTCTTTGCAACCACATGAACCACAGCACTCCAGGCCTCCCTGTCCATCACCAACTCCCAGAGTTCACCCAAACTCATGTCCATCAAGTCCGTGATGCCATCCAACCATCTCATCTTCTGTTGTCCCCTTTTCCTCCTGCCCTCGATGTTTCCCAGCACTAGGGTCTTTTCAGATGAGTCAGCTCTTCACATCAGGTGTCCAAAGTATTGGAGTTTCAGCTTCAACATCAGTCCTTCCAATGAACACCCAGCACTGATCTCCTTTAGGATGGACTGGTTGGATCTCCTTGCAGTCCAAGGGACTCTCAAGAGTCTTCTCCAACACCACAGTTCAAAAGCATCAATTCTTTGGTGCTCAGCTTTCTTTACAGTCCAGTTCTCACATCCATACATGACCATGGGAAAACCATAGCTTTGACTAGAAGGACCTTTATTGGCAAAGTAATGTCTCTGCTTTTGAATATACTGTCTAGGTTGGTCATAACTTTGCTTCCAAGGAGTAAGCATCTTTTAATTTCATGGCTGCAGCCACCATTTTCAGTGGTGGCCACGAAATGTGAACTAGGATGAGGTGTGATGACAGGATGCTAAGGATGCAGACAGGGCATTTGGCAGAGTGGCTTGCCTCCAGGGATCCTCTTCCTCTCCCTTAGAGGGTTCTGCCAGCAGGGACATCTCAGGGTCCGCTCCCTTACTGAATCCTTTGGGATGAAGGCTGTCTGAATTTCCCTTTTATCCTCAGGTTGCAGCACAGATCAGGGATATAGTAGGGATTCAACAAATATTTGTGGCAGAAAGGAGTGAGAGGGCAGAGGAAGGAAGGAGGGAGATGGTAAAAATCAAGATGGCTTGAGCTTTCCTTCAGTTAGTGATGATAAGAAGCTGTGTTGGCTGTTGGCGGTGGCGGTGGTTCTGCATTGTAGTTTTGGAAAGCACGTAGAGTTGTTTTATCCTGTTAAAGGCACAGTGTAACAGAGGACCTTTGTAGTGAGTTAAAGTACAGCTCTGCCTGTGCACTTTACACAGTTATTCAAAAACCGGCATCGACTCAGTTTTCCATTCATCAGCTTATAAAGTAGGCCAGATAGTTTCAAATGTGATTTGAAGGTTTCCATTGAAAAGAAAATCTCATCAAGAACAGAAACCCTAGCCTTGGATGAGCTTATTAGGGGGCTTCATCATGCTCTGCATGGCACCACGTGTTTCTACGTTAAAAAAAAAAAAAAAAAAGATTCGTGATGGAGACAGTGATCAACAGTTGTTAGTTGAAGTCCCAAATACTGGAACATTCTAAGTACTAGTTTTAGTGTTCTCTCTGGGGTGATTTAATAAATTGTCATCTAGGAAAACATACATCGTGGAAGATGAGACAGTCGTCGGTGAGCCATCGCAGGGTGAAGACACCCTGGCTGCAGAGTGGAAGTATTACGTGCTTTAACTCCTGATACATTTATGCACCTAAGAAATACAGTCCAGGATGTACTACATTTTCATTTCTTTTTTTCAAAGCTTGCCAGTGGCATACAGATAACTCAGGTTTTATCAGACCCCTTCTATGTGGTTTGAACCTATGTTGAATTCTCCGCCTCTTTTCTTAAACTGAATCCTGACTTTCCAGTTAGAGCTGACGATGAATTCCACTCACCTAATCGGGCTGAAACTCTCTCCCTCTCAAGACTGTGATATTTCTACTTGATCTGTTATTTGTAAAATTTAATTCATTGGCTTTGACCAAACAATTAGCACGGTGACTATGAGTGTTTAACTAATCCGAGGCATGGTTACGTTTCTTTAGCCATTCCTTTCTAAATTCAAAGACGGAGAACTGCTGCTGTGAATTTCAATCAGCTCAGCCCAGTTAAGAGAACAGTTCTTCATCCCTCCTGGTGCCTGCTGAGGTCTGATTCTGAGGTGATTTTTTCCTGAAGGAGGTTTGCTGTCCTGCAGTCAGAGGTGTTCTTTGGTACCACATCAGATTCACACGCTCTCACCCATCGGGTATACATCACCACCACGGAATGCACTGACGTGGATTAAAGACCTATAACATCATCTGATAATGCCTTTCTAATGGAGATAGGCATCATTCTGGTAATGCAATTTTGGTCCTTAGAGACGTGCTATGCTAGTTCAAAATTTGATTTTACTCTTTGTGTAAAAGCTATCTTTATTGAAAGAGAGGGAGGAAAAGTCTAAGAGTGGCAAGGTATTGAAAGTCTTTTCATGTCAGATTTCACAGTAGATTCAGGTCTTGAGCTAAGGCCAAAAGAGGTTAGCAGTCCTAATAATTTTGCTGTACCTTCAGAAATGAACTAATCAGTATGTCAGAATCTGCCTACACTCCTATGAGTTGCTACAGGTCAGCAACATAAGTATTTCTTCTCTGTCTAAAATCTTAAAATGTATCTGGTGAGGAGAGAAGCACAGGAAGAAACCCAGCTATTAAAAATTAGAAAGCTGATGACTATTAACACTTTTAATAATTAGCAGAAGAAATAGGCATAAAGATGTAGGCATGGTTTTTGTTTTCCAGTAGTGAGATGTCACTATAGTATAGATAAAAAGCATATAATTAAGGAAATGAAGTTGCTAAATATAGTCTTGTGAACATAGAGGACTTGTTCTTCCATAAAATTGTCTAGAATATACAGGTGATTTCCTTAAAATTAAAGCAATCTTAAGCAGCACTCTTTGGATGTTTATAATTTTTTAAAAGTTTAGTATCCTAACAGGCTTCTCTGGTGTCTCAGAAGTAAAGAATCTACCAGCAATGCAGGAGATGCGGGTTCAGTCTCTGGGGTGGGAAATTTCCTGGAGCAGGAAGTGGCAACCCACTCCAATATTCTTGGGAATCCTATGGACAGAGGAGCCTGGTGGGCTACAGTTTGTGGGCTCAAAGAGTCAGACACAACTTAGCAACTAAACCACCACATCCTAGAGATAGCTGTATGGATTCCATTTGCAGTATTCACAATTCAAAGAGGATGCCTGCTGGTTGGTTGAAAATTATGTGTACATGGGTGTGTGTACGGCCTAGTGTTATTGGTAAAGCCTAACTTTAGATATTTAATTTACTTTTTGACAAATTCTAGTCTAATATCCTTTATGGCAGAAAGTGAAGAAGAACTAAAGAGCCTCTTGATGAAAGTGAAAGAGGAGAGTGAAAAAGTTGGCTTGAAGTTCAACATTCAGAAAACAAAGATCATGGCATCTGGTCCCATCACTTCATGGGAAATAGATGGGAAAACAGTGGAAACAGTGTCAGACTTTATTTTTTGGGCTCCAGAATCACTGCAGATAGTGATTGCAGCCATGAAATTAAAAGATGTTTACTCCCTGGAAGGAAAGTTATGAACAATCTAGACAGCATATTCAAAAGCAGAGACATTACTTTGTCAATAAAGGCCCATCTAGTCAAGGCTGTGGTTTCTCCAGGGGTCATGTATGGATGTGAGAGTTGGACTATGAAGAAAGCTGAGCACCAAAGAATTGATGCTTTTGAACTGTGGTGTTGGAGAAGACTCTGTCCATCCTAAAGGAGATCAGTGCTGGGTGTTCATTGGAAGGACTGACGTTGGAGCTGATGCAAAGAGCTGACTCATTTGGAAGACCCTAATGTTGAGAAAGATTGAAGGCAGGAGGAGAAAGGGATGACAGAGGATGAGATGGTTAGATGGCATCACTTATTCAATGGACATGAGTTTGGGTAAACTCCAGGAATTGGTGATGGACAGGGGGCCTGGCGTGCTGCGGTTCATGGGATTGCAAAGAGTTGGACACGACTGAGCAACTGAACTGGGACTGAGACTGAGTCTAATATCCCAGATTCCCTGCTATCTTTCCCTGAATTCACCTGCAGGTAGTGCTCTATTAATTTTAAAAAGCTCGTGATAAGATTATAGTGCTAAAAGTATTGTAGCTTTAAAAATGGAGCTTGAGCTTGGTCTGGGGACCACACATGTTTCTTGGAGAAAATCCATTTTCAACCCAATATGTTGTGTGTGCTCTAGGAAATCTAGGAAATGATTAAGGTAGTCCTGGAAGCAAACTCCCTAGGATTCAGATCCCCTCTCTTCCTTGTACTTGGTTGCCTTAGATAAGTTGCTTCTCTCTCTCTTGGCCTTAGTTTTCTCAACTTGAGCATGGAGATACGGTTTACTGCTTAAGTTGTTGGGAGGATTAAATGAATTCGTAGCGTATGCTCAGAACAGTACCTGGCATGTAGTTTATACCCATTAAAGTAAGAACTATGATGATTACTTAAAATAATGCTTTATTAGCTCAATTCTTCTGCCTTAGTAAATGACATGAACTCTGTCTTCTAAGTGATAAACCCCCTCAAAATACACAGACCCTCTTACTCAGTGGGAAGCCTGAGGCCGTAACTCTTGGCAGTGCTCTTTTTTAAAGCATTTCTATGAGGAAGCTGTTACTCGTTTTCTGATTCTCTGAGAGCGAGGTTCAGATCATACTCACCATGAAATGTCTCCACGTTTCCTAACAGAGTATTGAAGGGAGGACTAAATTTGCTTAAATGATTTCTTCAAGTTTATCGCCTTATGGATAGGAGGTATTATTAATAGGGTACCTCAATTTTGAAAAAAGGAGATAGGCAAATTAATGTCCCTACACAGACCCAGAAAGTATAAAATAGAAGCAAAGTATGAAAGATGCTTCTCAGAACTAATGTATAATACGAGCTCATATTAGAAGGAAAGTGGTGAATATAGAAATAGTAAACTTGCAATCCTTTTTAGGAAATAAAGCACATATTGGAATTTTGTGGGGAAAAAAAGTCTCTTACTATGTTATAGGCACAGATCAGAAGAAGAATGAAGCCTCTGTGGAGTCTCTTTGGCTCTCTTTCTTGGAATGTGTATGTCCTCTGTGTGTCTGTGTTCATCTGGGTTACAACTTTGTCATTTTGTAAGCAGAACAGTACTCTTGCCTGGAAAATCCCATGGACGGAGGAGCCTGGTAGGCTGCAGTCCATGGGGTCGAACAGAGTCGGACACGACTGAGCGACTTAGCAGCAAGCAGAACAGGAGGCAAGAGGCTCTCCTTTGCCTTGACAGTTATACTCAGATCTTTCAGGAAATTAGTGTTTTCAGCATGAAACATATATCTTTGCTTCAAAAATTATTTTAAAAAGTAAGTAAATGAGAACAATCCGAGAAGAGCAAACAGGGTGGGTGGAGGT
>SJYW01051199.1:299862-311036 GCA_006410735.1 Raphicerus campestris | reverse complement strand
GGGGGGCGGGGGAGGGGGAGATGGGAATGGACAGGTGCTTCGCTGATTAAAATGAAAAGTAAAACCACGGCCAGTGCTCCTGGATAAACGTCGATCTGCATTATTAAATGAAACGGGGTAAAATATAGACTGTCAGAAGCATTTTTCTTCCAAAGACACGGGGAGAATTGAAATGCACTTTCAAAGGAGAAGTCTTTCTCAGTGTTTCCTCAAACATTTTCTGTTTGAAGCTTGAATTACAGGGCTGCTTGCTACCTCATGCTTTCAGTTTAGAATCACATCACAAAGGACGGGGGAGATGGAGCATTGGTGTCGAGGTGTCTATTCAGCGGGGAGTTCCTGCTGCACGAGTCCCTTCTAGAGCAACGTTTTGATTTTTGAGTGCTTTCGCCTCCTGATTTCGGACACCGTCTTCTCACAGAGTGATCGCTATGATGCTGCAACTGCCAGAGCAGTCTAAGACCTTTAGGAAGTAAGGTGATCTGAAATAAAGGAACTGGTTATTCCCACCACTTTCACTGGATCTGGCAATATGGGTGGCTGGCAACTTCCTAAGTGGTTCATGTCCTCATCAAAGAAACCTGTATTGAAGATATAGTCATGTGGCCAGATAAATACACATCTGAACACGTAGATGTGTACACATGCTTATTCATACACGTAGACACTCATGTATATACACACACGTAACTGTTGTAGTTACTCTTGCCGAAGAACTTGTTATTCAGCCCAGCCACCACGTGCTTTCTGAACATGTTCTCAGCCTAATGGCACAGATGTGTCCGGGACTCAGCCGCTGACCCAAGCTGCTTGCAGTCTGGTGGTGGATGGGCAGGGGGCAGGCTGCGATGGCTGAGAAGGTACACAGAGGCGTGGGGCAGAGAAGTGGGGTTCATCTCCCCTCTGGGAAGGTTCCACAAGGAATAACCTTTGAGCTGATCTTTGATGAACAAACAGGAACTTAGTTAAGCAGATAAGCACTTAGAGTTCTACCAGGCAAAGTAAGTGAGCACTTTGGGGCTAAATTTATACCAAAATGAGTATGAGTTCTTTTGTTTCTAAAAAGGTCAGCTGTCCTTTGAATGCACTGCCCCAAGGAAAGGGAGTCAGGGAGCTAAGCTTTAGTTGTGCACAGTAAAGATTATATGTGCTATGTCATATATGTATATGCACATATATGTGTAATGTAGATACATTTGAGTACATGTAATACAGATGTCTATAAAGTCTTTTTACACTCCCCCCGCCAACCCCTTTTACCTCCTAGCAGCTCAACGAGTTAGAGGAAGAGGGTCATTATTTTCCAGGTGAGGGAAGGGAGGCTCATAGAAGTTCTGCGTCTTGCACGGGATCTCGTGGCCCAGTTTCCCTCCCAGGATATTCTTGAGACCCGCCACCTTCCCCCAGGAGTGTGTTGCCCACTGGATCGACAGACCTGTCTCAAGAAGCCCATAAGATTTGAGCAGAAAGTTGACTTCCTTGTAGCTCTGCCAAAGTGGCTCCCTCCCCGCACCCCCAGGAATTTCACCAAATCTCTTCATGCTGCTCCTTCATTTCCGTACTTGAAAGTGTTTCTGCCAGACAGACATCAGACTTTGTCCGCTCCAGCTCTGACTGCAGGGATGGGTAGGTTTCTTTCTTTCTAAAGTTTGGCTTGTCTCTCTTTGGATATGGACCTGAACCCGCCTGGGTGAAACGATTGTGCTTCTCCTCATTTTTATAGGTGAGACAGGGTGAACATGTGATGGCTTGAAACTAAGTCCAGAATCAGGAAGCACGAAGGAGAAAGACATCCTCACCCATCAGGTTTAAAAATGATATCACACAGCCCAAAACCCGACTCCCAATAAAGACAGACTTCACACATAGAATCCATGCTATGTGACAAGTAATTTGTAAAGGCTAGGAGAAAAAAAAAAAAAAAGAAGTAGTTCAAGAGAAGAAAATTGAAAGGCGCTAGGTGCAGTGTTTCTAGACTACCTGTTCTTGGGTCCTGAGATGCTCGTGAGAAATTTTTAAAAATGAATGAAGAATGTTCTTTTCTCTCCTTTATATTTCTACAGTGTGATGTTTCTGATGGTGGAAAAAATGCAGAAGAGCAATTACTCCTCTGCGTTAATTACTCAGCTAATTATCACGATAACCTTGTCACATCATCACAATTCCCCAAACAGAAAATGCCAGCTCCAAACTGCACCAATATTTGGTAATTTTACCTTGTTAATGGCTCGGTGTCAGTGAGCGGAGCACTAAATTTTTTCCCCTGTTACCTTGCAGTTGCAGAGTGGCTAAGTCTTTGCCTCCAAAGCTGCTATTACATTCTGCCTAGCATCCTTCTGCTCCACCACTCTGGGATTCCAGTGTGGCTTTTAAACATCTCCTCATCGTTTCAGGAGCCATCTCTTGAGAAGTATGTAATTCTCCCCTGCCTGTTGGATGGTAATAGGAGCTGCGCGTGTCTGGAGAGGGGAGCGCACAGCCTGGGGTGAGAAAGTAGCTATTTATCAAGGTATCTTACAGTCTCAGTTTATGTTGTTGTAAAACGTTGCCATGCATGTTCTGCAGGATTATATCCGCTAGCAATTTGTCAGCCATTGTCAACATACCGTAAGGAATAAGGATGCAGTTTCTTCAAGTCAACGGAATTTTTATTCTGCATTTCTTTGCCCTCATTTTCAAAGAGACTGACTGCGAGGGATGCTCGCTTAATGGTGCCATCTGTTAGATTATGTATTGTGCAGAATGGGTGCTGGAAATATACTAGAATGCTCCCAGAGCCCCGGCAGGTAGAAGACAAGGCATCCTGATATATGGTCCTTGCCTTCGTGGAAATTCTCCTTCCATTATTACAGTGGATGACATTGTTGACAACGAGTAAAGTTGCAGAAAGGCTGCCTAGTATTCAGTGATAAAGTAGCAATGAGATCACGTAGAATCACACCAGAACCTTTCCAAACAGAATGGTAAATGTCCCCTGGTGTACAGCGAATAGTAGTGTAGCCCTGAGAATCATTAGTTCTTTATGACCGCCCCAGACTTGAGTAAAAGCACCGTTGTTTCCATTGTGGCTCTTGCTTTCTCTGTATTAGCTGTTGCTTAGATGGCTTTAGTGCCCCTGCGATTCCAGAGCTGAGCCTCACCTCTATGGCACCTTCTGTTGCCATATTTCTTTTCCGTCCTCAAGCTATCTTACCAATACAACCTGTCTCAAGAAAAGCTGGCACTCACTTCCACTACAGTGAACATGACAGACACCGATGCTCAGCATTCATTTCCTGAAAGGATTTGCATTTTCAGACTATAAGTAAAGCCTTGGACTAAATGCAGGTCGTTTCTGAAATGGAAGGGTTGGAGCAGCTGCTGAACAACTGGGGAAGAGTGTTCATGGGAAGAAAGGTATCATCTCCTTCTGAAAGTTCCACACAGCTGGCCAGCTTGTTGAGGCCCACTGACTCAGGTCTCCAAAGGGATATTTCTGAAATGCAAGCCAAAAGAAATTGGAATGTAACATAAACAAGGTAAATCGTTTATGTGATTCCTGGACCTGCCACGGAGGATGTGTGGCAGTTGGCATCAAGAGGACCAAGTTTGAGTGCGATCTCTACCATTTTTTGTCTGAGAGGCAGATTATTGGCTTTCTGGAAATCCAGTCTCCTCCTCTGTAAACTGACATTAATAATACCAAGTCATGCCTTGTTTTGAGAGTCAGATGAGGTGATACAAGGATCTAAGAGAGAGTAAATGGGTATATAATGTCAGCTACTTGAGGCTAGTTCCCAACTCCCGTCCTTACTCCACCTTTTTTCTAAATCAAGATGTAGGCTCTCTAATTTATTTCACAATTATCATAATGATTGTGATACTTACAGGCATCAATTATTTTCCTGTTCTTTAGGACATTCTTTGGGCAACAACAGGTCAATAACAGGAAAGAATGCCATCACATGATTGCGTCATGTTCTTCAAAATGAAATCTATTGAAGGTTGAACAGTATAAACAACAAGGAACATAAGCAGTCAGAGTGACCCAGGGGAAATGGCCCAATGAAATTAAACAAAGGAAATTTTATACTGTGAGGAAAAATCAATGGATTGTAAGAGAACCCGGCAAGAAGAGACGAAGCTCTTGAGTCCCAGAGACCCAGAGGTGATTGAGAAGGTGTGTGTGGACTAGAACTCCGGCTTCTTGTTTTGCTTTTTGAAGGCTGTTTCCACTGTGTTAAGTATAAAGATAATAAGACATGTGTTTTTAAATTTGTTTTCTTTTTCTTAAGTGAGTTTCAATAGCTTGATGCATCTATAGGACATCAGGTCCTTAAGAGAAACACATGTCATCGTTTTTGAGAATTATGGCTCTTTGGACATTGTTGCCTTACTCAATGTATCTACCACAGAAGCTTCATGAAATATGAATTATCACAGTTACACCCAAGTAATATCACAACCGCTACCTCTCTCACCAGGGCTACACAATCAGGAAGTCATGAAGTTGGAATGGGACCAGCTCTATGTGACTGCAGGCTATGCTGTTTAACAAATGCCAGATGAATTAAATGTCACCCCCCTCCCTGCCAGGGGCAGTTCTTTTGTGACTGACATGGTTCAAATTTTCTGTTACCTCCAAACCCCAGTACTCTATATGACCTTGAGAAAGAAAAACAACAGAGCAATGTGGACTTCTCTCTCAAAAATATGAACTATTATAGACATTTTTTCCTAGTGGAGAATGTGTCTGATATTTGTATATAACTTCAGAGATGATAGTTGACTCCAGAGCTCAGTGAAGATACTAGAGGTGAAAAGAAGACAGTGTTGATGAAGGTAAAAGTCTGAACATGATAAGGTCCTTAAAAAAGGTATTTGTACGTTTGACACTAGAAGAGACAGCTGGAAGTCTGGCCATTGATTTCTTTCCTTCAACTGCTGCGTAAGATGATGTCATCAAGGGCAGTATCAGGTAGGCAGGAGTTCAGTCTTCAGTGCTGTTTTTAATATGTACGTGGTTGAAAACCACAGTGGTACTTGGCAATCTGCACTTTTCTGCCTTTTTATAGAGAATATTATAACCAAATGACTTTCTTTTCATGTCTCATGAATTGACGTGATTGATGACTATGCATTGCTTGAGTTGGATGGATAGGTTTAGAAGCTTTAGTGATTTCTTTNAAAAAAAAAAAACATGATTGAAAAACTTTACGTGTGAGGGAGACCTTAGTATTGAGTAGTGGTCACTGCTAAGTATTATTTCCAACTGAATTTAATTTTCCTTCTTCTTATGATACAGATGGGGACTTTTTCTTAAAAACATTCTCAAGTATCAATTTACATTCCCACCAGCAATGCAAGAGGGTTTCCTTTTGTCCACATCTTCTCCAGCATTCATTGCTTGTAGATTTTTTGATGATGACCATTCTGACTGGTGTGAGGTGATACCTCCTTGTAGTTTTGATTTGCCTTTTTCTAGTAATGAGTGATGCTGAGCATCTTTTCACGTGTTAATTGTCCGTCTGTGAAATAGATAGCTAGTGGTCATGGCTGTGTAACACTGAGAGCTCAACTTGGTACTCTGGTGACAACCTGAACTGTGGAATGGGGGGGTTGGGAGGCTCAAGAGAGAGGGAGAGGCAGGGAAGTATACATATACATGTATGCTTATAGCTGATTCTCAGTGTTGTACAGCAGAAACCAGCCAAACACAGTAAAGCAACTCTCCCCCAATTAAAAATAAAAAAAAAAGAACAAGAAAATAAGAGCATCTCCACGTTCAGGAGGCTTGAAGCAGCTCTGGATCGAATGGCACGCAGGATGATGACTGAGCCTCACACTTGGTTTACCTGCCATTTCTTTCGTCTTTATTTCCACGAACTTCCTCAGGGATCCACTGTCCTGATCCTGCCGTCCAGCAGCCACTCCCCACCAGTTAATGAAGAGTTCCCATCGCAGTCTCCACCTTGGCTACCTCCTCCTCTTCTCTTTACCTCTCCCCTCTTAGTTACTTGACTTTTGAAACCCATTTTCTTTGTCTGTAATGTCGAGAAGCCTCGAGTCACTTCTGAGGTTGATGGGCGTGGTCTGTGTGTCCAGCACGGTGCCAGCTGTATGTTTACCGCTTCTCTCTGCTTCTCCTTCTTTCCATCCCTTCCCGTCTCCTCTTGTTCTACTGTCTTATGGATTTGCGGTTCAATTTTTGATCTTAGAAATTCCAGCCATGACACCAGTTGACGAGCAAATCCCATCGTGGTAAGTCCTAACACTGTGATGTGAATTTCCTAGCAACCACAACCCTTCACTGAGAAGAAGGGCTTGTATTCGTGAGGCACCTTTGGGACACGGTGACGAACTACTGAGGGCTCTGCAAGGGGAGAAGCAAGGCACTTCACCCACTAGAAGAGGTCATCATTTTGCCTCTGGGCACAGTTCTTGAATTTCAAAAGAGGAGCGGTGTCCCAAAGCAGCTCTGCCATTACCCCACCTCCTCGGCAGCTGAGCATCTATTGTTGAGGAGACCCTTGTTAGCACACATTTCCTTTTGGGAGCCTGGGGAGGTGAGAAGGGCATAACTGGGCTCCTCTGTTTCTTGAATTGACCAAGAAATGGCACCAGGGGCAACAGGGACCATGGAACCCAGACCTCTGTGCCAGGACTGTGGGCTGGAGCAGGGCAAGGTTAGCAGAAAGAAGGGATCATTTCCTGCGGCAAGCACCACCCTGGATGCCCTGAGCTCAGCCCTTAGAGACAAATGCTGGAGACAAAGAACCAGGACAATAGTGAGTGCTCTTTAGAGTTCTCATAAAATTCTGCAGATAGTCACAATCAGGAGTGTGTTTTAAGAATTTCCGATGAGGTTTGTTTAGTCATGAGCCCTTTGGTTATAGCAGTTTATTTTGGTCTTATCAGAGCTACTAAAAAATACATTTATCTTGCTGAACACCAATGAGACAATGGCAGGATACCAATCCTGAAATAAGGTGGGTTTTTTTTTTTNAGTATTGAGTAGTGGTCACTGCTAAGTATTATTTCCAACTGAATTTAATTTTCCTTCTTCTTATGATACAGATGGGGACTTTTTCTTAAAAACATTCTCAAGTATCAATTTACATTCCCACCAGCAATGCAAGAGGGTTTCCTTTTGTCCACATCTTCTCCAGCATTCATTGCTTGTAGATTTTTTGATGATGACCATTCTGACTGGTGTGAGGTGATACCTCCTTGTAGTTTTGATTTGCCTTTTTCTAGTAATGAGTGATGCTGAGCATCTTTTCACGTGTTAATTGTCCGTCTGTGAAATAGATAGCTAGTGGTCATGGCTGTGTAACACTGAGAGCTCAACTTGGTACTCTGGTGACAACCTGAACTGTGGAATGGGGGGGTTGGGAGGCTCAAGAGAGAGGGAGAGGCAGGGAAGTATACATATACATGTATGCTTATAGCTGATTCTCAGTGTTGTACAGCAGAAACCAGCCAAACACAGTAAAGCAACTCTCCCCCAATTAAAAATAAAAAAAAAAGAACAAGAAAATAAGAGCATCTCCACGTTCAGGAGGCTTGAAGCAGCTCTGGATCGAATGGCACGCAGGATGATGACTGAGCCTCACACTTGGTTTACCTGCCATTTCTTTCGTCTTTATTTCCACGAACTTCCTCAGGGATCCACTGTCCTGATCCTGCCGTCCAGCAGCCACTCCCCACCAGTTAATGAAGAGTTCCCATCGCAGTCTCCACCTTGGCTACCTCCTCCTCTTCTCTTTACCTCTCCCCTCTTAGTTACTTGACTTTTGAAACCCATTTTCTTTGTCTGTAATGTCGAGAAGCCTCGAGTCACTTCTGAGGTTGATGGGCGTGGTCTGTGTGTCCAGCACGGTGCCAGCTGTATGTTTACCGCTTCTCTCTGCTTCTCCTTCTTTCCATCCCTTCCCGTCTCCTCTTGTTCTACTGTCTTATGGATTTGCGGTTCAATTTTTGATCTTAGAAATTCCAGCCATGACACCAGTTGACGAGCAAATCCCATCGTGGTAAGTCCTAACACTGTGATGTGAATTTCCTAGCAACCACAACCCTTCACTGAGAAGAAGGGCTTGTATTCGTGAGGCACCTTTGGGACACGGTGACGAACTACTGAGGGCTCTGCAAGGGGAGAAGCAAGGCACTTCACCCACTAGAAGAGGTCATCATTTTGCCTCTGGGCACAGTTCTTGAATTTCCTCTAGAAAGAAAGGAGGAGCGGTGTCTACCCAAAGCAGCTCTGCCATTACCCCACCTCCTCGGCAGCTGAGCATCTATTGTTGAGGAGACCCTTGTTAGCGCACGTTTCCTTTTGGGAGCCTGGGGAGGTGAGAAGGGCATAACTGGGCTCCTCTGTTTCTTGAATTGACCAAGAAATGGCACCAGGGGCAACAGGGACCATGGAACCCAGACCTCTGTGCCAGGACTGTGGGCTGGAGCAGGGCAAGGTTAGCAGAAAGAAGGGATCATTTCCTGCGGCAAGCACCACCCTGGATGCCCTGAGCTCAGCCCTTAGAGACAAATGCTGGAGACAAAGAACCAGGACAATAGTGAGTGCTCTTTAGAGTTCTCATAAAATTCTGCAGATAGTCACAATCAGGAGTGTGTTTTAAGAATTTCCGATGAGGTTTGTTTAGTCATGAGCCCTTTGGTTATAGCAGTTTATTTTGGTCTTATCAGAGCTACTAAAAAATACATTTATCTTGCTGAACACCAATGAGACAATGGCAGGATACCAATCCTGAAATAAGGTGGGTTTTTTTTTTTTGGTCTCCTTGGAAGGATTTTGCATTAGCGATAAAAATCATCACAAGTGCTGTCATTACCAAGATGTTTTCTTTGAAAAGTTTTGGCCAGTTCAGTTTGGGGATCATGCTAATGAAATGTGACAGAGTCTTAGTGGCATTGATGGGATGTTGGTATGTCCATTTAATCTATACTTTTTAAACAGGATTTCTCCAAATGGACATATCATCTTTCAACCTTAGGAAAAAATCAAGAAGAGAAAGTGACAAGCTTTCACACTATTTAAGACTGTGTATCACCTCCTTCCTTATTCTCTAGTTTCCGGTATTACCAGTCATCACCCCGGAGAGTCAAGTTACCATTTTTGTCCCAGATTATACCTTGGCTCTTTCAAAGATTTTCTCTCATTCCAAAGCCAAGTTTGTGTTGAATATTGAAGGTGAAAGCCCTTGGTATTGTAGGTTTCAAATTCCAACTCCAGGTTGTAGTAATCTATGTGAGGATATTCTGAATAGTTAAGTGGATACGTCCAAAAATTGAACGTGGAATGACTGAACTCTTTTCATTTTAGGCATTAGAATTCATAGTTGTACTTTCTTACCTCAGCCTGACCACAGCATTGGAAGCAGCTAAATGAATTTGCATTTAGAGGCTGTGTGTGTGTGTGTGTGTGTGTGTGTGTGTGTGTGTTAGCATCACATAGATGTGCTTTAATTTACCCACTTAATGAAAGAGCCAGGAGTGAAGCGCATGGTTTAAAGGAATTCTTTATGCTTGTGCTTTCCTTTTGTATCATTTCCTTGAAAACTGTCCCAGTGTCTTAATATATACCATTATACTTATTGCAGTCTGCAATGAATCAAGAGTTTAGATTTTAAAGTGTTTGTGGCTTCAAGTGTTTGTAAAGCCATCTCTTAGGAAAATACCTGTTTAAGGTCCTCAGTGGTACTGGGTTTGGGTGGTGTAAGGTGATTACAGTGTATCTTTGGCCCCGCTGACATCCTAAGGATTTGGATCTCAGGGCTTTTCTTCATCTGATTTCAAGGCTGAAATTGAACATGGATATACTCTTATTTTATCACAGAATGCTTTCTGCTAAGGTTTTTTCCTCTGGCAGAGTACATGATTTTAAGAGCCAATGATGTCAGCTTTAGGGTTGGCTATAACGTGTTTGGGCCTCCCAGGTGGTGCTAGTGGTGAAGAACTCGCCGGCCAATGTAGGAGACGTGGGTTTGACCCCTGGGTCTGGAAGGCCCCCTGGAGGAGGGCATGACAGCCACTCCAGTATTCTTGCCTGGAGAATCCCATGGACAGAGGAGCCTGGTGGGCTGCAGTCCATAGGGTTACAAAGAATTGGATACGACTGAAGCAGCTTAGCATGCCTAAACATAGGACGCGCTTATATTTGGACCTGCTGTAACATTTTTATATTCTAGAATTTCTTTTAAAATGGAAATCATCACCCTCCTAAATATTAGTTTCAGAAACTTTAACAAACTATAAAGAACCCTATGGAGCAAAAAGGATATTGAAATACGATGGCCAAATAGTGCCTATTATGACATTTTAATTCAAGAATTCACAGTTTGCAGTTTAAAAAGTGTAACCCAGTGGCTGAAGTGATTGATCTGGGCCTAAGAAAGAAGCAATGGCTTATCTAATCTCTGGGCTCTTCTCTTTCACTGAAATTTGTAGAATTTCCATCAAAGTGTAATTCCAAAAAAGAGAATGGTGTTCTCAGTTGTGTCTGACTCTTTGTGACCCCATGGGCTGTAGCCCGCCAGGCTCCTCTGTCCATGGGATTGCCCAGGCAAGAATACTGGAGGGTGTTGCCATTTCCTATTCCAGGGGATCTTCCTGACCCAGAATAAATGGACCCTGGCCCCATCTCCTCTGTCTCCTGCATCGACAGGCAGATTCTTTATGACTAGCGCCACCTGGGAAGCCCACTCTTTATTCATCTGGTATTGAGTATTTCTGCAACATCTTACCACTTCGGAGTAAAAGGAATGGTAACAAGGTACTGGGGTGAAGCCATGGACGCAGAGCCACAGAAGGGGACCCTCTTCTGACTCAGAGCATTTGATATTTGAAGAACACAGCATTTCTATTTTTTTTTTTCACCTTCATTAGACATTTTTGTTAATAACTTTAAAACAAAAATTCCCGTTACTCTGTTCAGGCTTCTGGGTCATTGTTTTAAGATGTGATATGTACATTGTTAAGTGTACAGATCTTCCCTCTTTTAATTTAAAAATAAAAACTTTTTAATACTGGAGTAAACTTGATTAATAATATTGTGAGAGTTGGTAGCTCAGGTGCTCAGCAGAGTGATTCAACCATACATATATATTTCTCTATTCTTTTAGTTTCTTTTCCCATGAAGGTTGTTACATAATTTTGAGCAGAGTTCCTTCTGCTATGTG
>SJYW01051199.1:258620-298964 GCA_006410735.1 Raphicerus campestris | reverse complement strand
ATGCTGAGCATCTTTTCACGTGTTAATTGTCCGTCTGTGAAATAGATAGCTAGTGGTCATGGCTGTGTAACACTGAGAGCTCAACTTGGTACTCTGGTGACAACCTGAACTGTGGAATGGGGGGGTTGGGAGGCTCAAGAGAGAGGGAGAGGCCGGGAAGTATACATATACATGTATGCTTATAGCTGATTCTCAGTGTTGTACAGCAGAAACCAGCCAAACACAGTAAAGCAACTCTCCCCCAATTAAAAATAAAAAAAAAAAGAACAAGAAAATAAGAGCATCTCCACGTTCAGGAGGCTTGAAGCAGCTCTGGATCGAATGGCACACAGGATGATGACTGAGCTTCACACTTGGTTTACCTGCCATTTCTTTTGTCTTTATTTCCACGAACTTCCTCGGGGATCCACTGTCCTGATCCTGCCGTCCAGCAGCCACTCCCCACCAGTTAATGAAGAGTTCCCATCGCAGTCTCCACCTTGGCTACCTCCTCCTCTTCTCTTTACCTCTCCCCTCTTAGTTACTTGACTTTTGAAACCCATTTTCTTTGTCTGTAACGTCGAGAAGCCTCGAGTCACTTCTGAGGTTGATGGCCGTGGTCTGTGTGTCCAGCACGGTGCCAGCTGTATGTTTACCGCTTCTCTCTGCTTCTCCTTCTTTCCATCCCTTCCCGTCTCCTCTTGTTCTACTGTCTTATGGATTTGCGGTTCAATTTTTGATCTTAGAAATTCCAGCCATGACACCAGTTGACGAGCAAATCCCATCGTGGTAAGTCCTAACATTGTGATGTGAATTTTCTAGCAACCACAACCCTTCACTTGAGAAGAAGGGCTTGTATTCGTGAGGCACCTTTGGGACACGGTGACGAACTACTGAGGGCTGTGCAAGGGGAGAAGCAAGGCACTTCACCCACTAGAAGAGGTCATCATTTTGCCTCTGGGCACAGTTCTTGAATTTCAAAAGAGGAGCGGTGTCCCAAAGCAGCTCTGCCATTACCCCACCTCCTCGGCAGCTGAGCATCTATTGTTGAGGAGACCCTTGTTAGCACACATTTCCTTTTGGGAGCCTGGGGAGGTGAGAAGGGCATAACTGGGCTCCTTTGTTTCTTGAATTGACCAAGAAATGGCACCAGGGGCAACAGGGACCGTGGAACCCAGATCTCTGTGCCAGGACTGTGGGCTGGAGCAGGGCAAGGTTAGCAGAAAGAAGGGATCATTTCCTGCGGCAAGCACCACCCTGGATGCCCTGAGCTCAGCCCTTAGAGACAAATGCTGGAGACAAAGAACCAGGACAATAGTGAGTGCTCTTTAGAGTTCTCATAAAATTCTGCAGATAGTCACAATCAGGAGTGTGTTTTAAGAATTTCCGATGAGGTTTGTTTAGTCATGAGCCCTTTGGTTATAGCAGTTTATTTTGGTCTTATCAGAGCTACTAAAAAATACATTTATCTTGCTGAACACCAATGAGACAATGGCAGGATACCAATCCTGAAATAAGGTGGGTTTTTTTTTTTGGTCTCCTTGGAAGGATTTTGCATTAGCGATAAAAATCATCACAAGTGCTGTCATTACCAAGATGTTTTCTTTGAAAAGTTTTGACCAGTTCAGTTTGGGGATCATGCTAATGAAATGTGACAGAGTCTTAGTGGCATTGATGGATGTTGGTATGTCCATTTAATCTATACTTTTTAAACAGGATTTCTCCAAATGGACATATCATCTTTCAACCTTAGGAAAAAATCAAGAAGAGAAAGTGACAAGCTTTCACACTATTTAAGACTGTGTATCACCTCCTTCCTTATTCTCTAGTTTCCGGTATTACCAGTCATCACCCCGGAGAGTCAAGTTACCATTTTTGTCCCAGATTATACCTTGGCTCTTTCAAAGATTTTCTCTCATTCCAAAGCCAAGTTTGTGTTGAATATTGAAGGTGAAAGCCCTTGGTATTGTAGGTTTCAAATTCCAACTCCAGGTTGTAATCTATGTGAGGATATTCTGAATAGTTAAGTGGATACGTCCAAAAATTGAACGTGGAATGACTGAACTCTTTTCATTTTAGGCATTAGAATTCATAGTTGTACTTTCTTACCTCAGCCTGACCACAGCATTGGAAGCAGCTAAATGAATTTGCATTTAGAGGCTGTGTGTGTGTGTGTGTGTGTGTGTGTGTGTGTGTCTTAGCATCACATAGATGTGCTTTAATTTACCCACTTAATGAAAGAGCCAGGAGTGAAGCGCATGGTTTAAAGGAATTCTTTATGCTTGTGCTTTCCTTTTGTATCATTTCCTTGAAAACTGTCCCAGTGTCTTAATATATACCATTATACTTATTGCAGTCTGCAATGAATCAAGAGTTTAGATTTTAAAGTGTTTGTGGCTTCAAGTGTTTGTAAAGCCATCTCTTAGGAAAATACCTGTTTAAGGTCCTCAGTGGTACTGGGTTTGGGTGGTGTAAGGTGATTACAGTGTATCTTTGGCCCCGCTGACATCCTAAGGATTTGGATCTCAGGGCTTTTCTTCATCTGATTTCAAGGCTGAAATTGAACATGGATATACTCTTATTTTATCACAGAATGCTTTCTGCTAAGGTTTTTTCCTCTGGCAGAGTACATGATTTTAAGAGCCAATGATGTCAGCTTTAGGGTTGGCTATAACGTGTTTGGGCCTCCCAGGTGGTGCTAGTGGTGAAGAACTCGCCGGCCAATGTAGGAGACGTGGGTTTGACCCCTGGGTCTGGAAGGCCCCCTGGAGGAGGGCATGACAGCCACTCCAGTATTCTTGCCTGGAGAATCCCATGGACAGAGGAGCCTGGTGGGCTGCAGTCCATAGGGTTACAAAGAATTGGATACGACTGAAGCAGCTTAGCATGCCTAAACATAGGACGCGCTTATATTTGGACCTGCTGTAACATTTTTATATTCTAGAATTTCTTTTAAAATGGAAATCATCACCCTCCTAAATATTAGTTTCAGAAACTTTAACAAACTATAAAGAACCCTATGGAGCAAAAAGGATATTGAAATACGATGGCCAAATAGTGCCTATTATGACATTTTAATTCAAGAATTCACAGTTTGCAGTTTAAAAAGTGTAACCCAGTGGCTGAAGTGATTGATCTGGGCCTAAGAAAGAAGCAATGGCTTATCTAATCTCTGGGCTCTTCTCTTTCACTGAAATTTGTAGAATTTCCATCAAAGTGTAATTCCAAAAAAGAGAATGGTGTTCTCAGTTGTGTCTGACTCTTTGTGACCCCATGGGCTGTAGCCCGCCAGGCTCCTCTGTCCATGGGATTGCCCAGGCAAGAATACTGGAGGGTGTTGCCATTTCCTATTCCAGGGGATCTTCCTGACCCAGAATAAATGGACCCTGGCCCCATCTCCTCTGTCTCCTGCATCGACAGGCAGATTCTTTATGACTAGCGCCACCTGGGAAGCCCACTCTTTATTCATCTGGTATTGAGTATTTCTGCAACATCTTACCACTTCGGAGTAAAAGGAATGGTAACAAGGTACTGGGGTGAAGCCATGGACGCAGAGCCACAGAAGGGGACCCTCTTCTGACTCAGAGCATTTGATATTTGAAGAACACAGCATTTCTATTTTTTTTTTTCACCTTCATTAGACATTTTTGTTAATAACTTTAAAACAAAAATTCCCGTTACTCTGTTCAGGCTTCTGGGTCATTGTTTTAAGATGTGATATGTACATTGTTAAGTGTACAGATCTTCCCTCTTTTAATTTAAAAATAAAAACTTTTTAATACTGGAGTAAAGTTGATTAATAATATTGTGAGAGTTGGTAGCTCAGGTGCTCAGCAGAGTGATTCAACCATACATATACATTTCTCTATTTTTTTAGTTTCTTTTCCCATGAAGGTTGTTACATAATTTTGAGCAGAGTTCCTTCTGCTATGTGGGACATTCTTGTTGGTTAACCATTTTCAACACAGCATTGTGTACATAGCCGTCCTGAGCACCTTCTTTTCATATCAAGTGTCTCTTGATCTGGCTTAGCAAAGCTCTTAGAAGCTCCTTTCCTAAGACAGCCAGTAAACTATGTGATGAGAGGCCGTTGCTTTGCTTTCAGGGAAATGGAAATTGTGTGTGGGTGTGTGTTTGGAATGGGGAGGATACTAGTGCCAATTTGCTAAGATTTTATTTAATTTGCAATCAGTCTTATCTATGCCACCAAAATATTTTTGGATGGAGCCCCAATAATGTAGACTGGTAAGACAAACAATAAATGTTGAGCCCCACAGGCCTGCACAGCAACAGTCCAACTTTTGTATCCTCCACTCCTTGCTGCAAACAGCATGGATAATGGACTGCATATCGGTAAGGCATCACTTTCGGGTCAGTTCAGTCGCTCAGTCGTGTCCAACTCTTTGCGACCCCATGGACGGCAGCACTCCAGGCCTCCCTGTCCATCACTAACTCCTGGAGTTTGCGCAAACTCACATCCACCGAGTCGGTGATGCCGTCCAACCATCTCATCCTCTGTTGTCCCCTTCTCCTCCTGCCCTCAATCTTTAAAGCTTCAGGGTCTTTTCCAGTCAGTCCGTTCTTCGAATCAGGTGGCCAAAGTATTGGAGCTTCAGCTTCAGCATCAGTCCTTCCAATGAATATGCAGGACTGAACTCCTTTAGGACGGACTGGTCGGATGGCCTATCACTTAGCCCTGTGTTTTCTCATTTCCGTGGCTTTCCCTGTGTCATGCATGAGTGTGTGCTCAGTCCCTTCAGTCCTATCTGGCTCTGTGCGACCCTGTGGACGGTAGCCCTCCGGGCTGTTCTATCCACGGGCTTCTCAAGGCAAGACTGCTGGAGTGGGTTGCCATGCCGTCCTCTTCCTTGTGTCATAAACCTGGGATTTCCTCTTCTCTGCTTATCTAAATCCTACTCTTCTTTCAAGGCCAGTCTCAAGTGACTTATCTTCCACAAAGATTTCCCAGGCTGTTTTGACTCATAGCAGCTTTCTTTTCCTCTGAGGTCATCAGGGGCTTTATCAGTTACACCACTTGCCTGACGGCTCATCAGAGATTCAGCCACTGCCTTCTGTACTTTCATGCTGTCCTTTTGTTGTTATTATCTGACCATCTTTTTTATTAACTTCTTCAGGAGATGTATGTTATCTCCTCAACCAAGACATGGGCAGCAGGATGTTTTGTGTTAGTTACACCAGTTAATCAGATCCCAAGTTCATGGCAGATGTTGTTATTAAGCACACATTGGTTCAGTGATTTTAAGACAATGCAGACATCTAAGTAGGTTGAATGTAAGTATGTGCAGTCAGTAAGTAGATTTTGATGTTCTTTTGTTGCTCATTTGTCCTGTATGTAGCTAGATTGAGTCTGTGCCTCAGTGTCGGCAAATACATGGTTATGGGCCAACCTGTTTGGCCCACAGAGACTCACATCCTTGCTTCTCCTTCTTCCCATTTAATGAGAACCTGCCCTGCGGTAGGTGCTTCACAAATTCTCGTGTATTTAATCCTCATAGGAGCTCATTGAATTAGCTGCTGTGTACATTTTCCAGATGCCTAGAAGGCAGTGGCACCCCACTCTAGTACTCTGGCCTGGAAAATCCCCTGGATAGAGGAGCCTGGTAGGCTGCAGTCCATGGGGTCACTAGGAGTTGGACACGACTAAGCGACTTCATTTTCACTTTTCACTTTAATGCATTGGAGAAGGAAATGGCATCCCACTCCAGTGTTCTTGCCTGGAGAATCCCAGGGATGGGGGAGCCTGATGGACTGCCGTCTGTGGGGTCGCACAGAGTCGGACATGACTGAAGCGACTTAGCAGCAGCAGCAGCAGCAAGGGGCTCAGAGAGTTTGAGTGACCTGCCCAAGGTCTCAGGGCCAGTCAGGATGGAAGTGAAGTGAAGTGAAGTCGCTCAGTCGTGTCCGACTCTTTGCGACCCCATGGACTGTAGCCTACCAGGCTCCTCCCTCTATGGGATTCTCCAGGGAAGAGTACTAGAGTGGGTTGCCATTGCCTTCTCCAGGGGATCTTCCCGACCGAGGGATCGAACTCGGGTCTCTCACATTCTAGGCCGATGCTTTAACCTCTGAGCCACCAGGATGGAACTTAGACTTAAATGCAAATCTGAAAAGCTCTCAAGACAGAGCTTTAATCCCTAAATTTCAGTCTACTGAATTTTTCCCGCACCCAGACCCACACTTCAGTTCTAGCTTTCCAGCTCTTCACCATCCTAATCACTGATGCACCAGAGTTTCTGTGTTAACATCTTTCTTTAGCTGAGTCATTCTTTTGGTCATTTGGACCTCACAGTTAGCAACCCAGGATTGTCAAACATAGTTTCACTGGAAGGAAAGTTTTTATGTATTGTAAATAGAAGAATGGGAAGAGAGCTAGTGTAAATGACCAGTATATCCCCCAGAGAAGGTTTCCCTGCTATCTCAGATGGTAAAGGATCTGCCTGCAATGTAGGAGACCCAAGTTCAATCCCAGGGTCAGGAAGATCCCTTGGAGAAGGCAGTGGTTACCCACTCTTATACTTGCCTGGAGAATTCCATGGACAGAGAAGCCTGGTGGGCTACACTGCATGGGATCACAAAGAGTCATACACAGCTGAGGGAGTAACGCACGCATACTCACATGCATCTCAGAGGAAAAAATTCTGATGGTAAGAGAAGGAAACACTCCCTCCTCTATCATTTCTGTCCCTTCATAGTCACACACACATACACACATATGGCATATCCTTGGAAACAAAAAGTAAGTAATGGAACTTTATTTTCAGCAAAGAACAAGTTGATTTCTCTTCAGTCACTGTTAACATTGTGTTAGCATTTACTGATACAATGAAGACACGTCTATTGAACTAGTTCCTGATTCATATGTGGATATCATTCTGTTATACTGCAGTTGGACATATTACACGGGGGCGAAGGAGTTCACACATTATCTCAGGGGAGAAGAATGTCTCGGCTCCTTCTGTTGGGTGTGCCAGCTCTTTCAGCTGTCTGAGAAAGACGATGTAAGGAGGAACTGTTTAGAAATGACAGCATGGGATGAATTCTGGCATCAGGTGTCAAAGATGCTATTTTGGGTTGTGCTTCTGGGTTGCTAATTTAGTGAGTGATTTTCCCTCAGTGTCCTCATGTGGCTAAGGAAGAAGTGGTTTGTGACAGTGTTTTCTTAAACAGTATTTGCTTTACACTGTATCCTTTGGTATTCTCAAGTTCATGCCATCTTAAGATTTAGGACATCTGAACAACCTCTAAAACCATAGTGGAATGATTTGAGCCATCAAAGAAATCTGGCTTATTGTGTCTTCCTCATTTATTTATATTCAGTTCAGTTCAGTCGCTCAGTCGTGTCCGACTCTTTGCAACCCCATGAGTCTGGGTTAAAACAGTCATTCTCAGCCCATAGGAGAATGCATCTAGAGGGCAAGGTCCCAGGAGTCTGCATTTTCAAAGAGCTTCCCAGGAAAGCCTGCAGCATGCCACTGATTAAGGACTTCTGGTTGGGCCATTAACCAGCTCGGAAACCGTTCATTCACAGTTTGCTCGCGACTTCTTGATTGTTCCGTTACAGGGCTGTGCGCTCGGTTTCTCGTTCATGTCTGACTCTTTGAAACCCCATGGACTGTAGCCTGCCCGGCTCCCCTGCCCAAAGGACGCTCCAGGCCAGAGCACCAGAGAAGGTTGACATTTCCTCCCCCAGGGGATCTTCCTGACCCAGGGATCGACCTGCATCTGTTCCATGGAAGGTGGATTCTTTAGCAGTGAGCCATCTGGGAAGCCTTGTGTGTGTCAGTGGCTCAACTGTGTCCGAATCTTTGTGACTCCAGGACTGTAGCCTGCCAGGCTCCTCTGTCCCTGGAATTCTCCCGGAAAGAATGCTGGAGTGTGTTGGCATTAATTTATTACAGGGTTAATACATAAAATGAATAAAAATACAGGATGCCCAGTTAAATTTGAATTTCTGATAAGCAGTGAATATTTGTTTGCATGTCTAAGTCCCATGCTCTATTCAAAGTATCCTATTTTACCTGGCAACTTTTCATGCCATAGAAAGCCAGAAGAGTCTTCACTCTTTCACAGGCATTAATACCAAGGGGTCAAAAAGGATCCCTATACAAAAAGAGGTTTGTGAAGGCTTTGGCACAGCCTGCAAACTTGCATCTTAAACCTTTGGAGGATCATTGTATTAGAAAGAAATTTGAAGGTGACTTTAAAATCTTACGTTTGTTTCCTTCCCTTAATGCTGCATTTTGCCAGTGCTGTGTTCACTTCACTCCTGAAATAAATTGAAGAGTTTCTTTTCGAGTGAAAGGAATCTAGCCACACAGCTCCTATTAAGCCATCTCTTCATGTGGAAATCTGTTCCAGCATTTCTCATATGTATACGGCTACCGTCTCCTAAATTTCAGAACTTTATTTTGATGAGACTTGTGAACAATTTGTTGTCTATCCAAATAGTTATTCTTACAAGTGGAATATTTTCCCACTGTTTGTAAATTGCATCTCTTTAGTCTCCTTTGGGGGGAAAAAATTACCCAAGACATCCTGGGTAAGGTGGGAAACAAAGGCCTTAGCCATTGTTCAGAGCAGATCAAGGTCATGGTCAACACCACTGGGATTCACTCCCACTGAAATTGATCTCTGGGTACCATCCATGTCTAGTATAGACTGACTCAGCAAAAACAAACAAATCCTGCCGTCACTAGGTAAGCAGATGTTTTCACTTTGGCTTTTATTTAATAGGTTTTCAGGTGCAGTTAGTGGGCATACTTGTCTTTTGAGCTTGGCAGTCCTAGCACAGAGCCTTTAACTGTTGTGATTGCCGAGGCAGTGGTTCAGCTGTGTGGGCGCAGCCCTCACCATCTGAAGATTGTTTATTCCCAGCCTTTGCTCCTGGACTTTTATCATCTCTCTGAGATTTTAAAACCTGGACTCAGATCATCCTACACATTCCTTAGTCTAAAAGAGGCTCAAGGTAAATATTCATGTGTACTTCTGATTCTCTTGGGTAACTTTGAGTGGAGTGAATATGGCTGAAACAAGGGACTCTGTGGCTTAGAACTCCTTTTCCCACTTTCTGGAGCTGAGGACAGTTTGTTCTTAAGGAAATATTTCTTGATGCTCAATAAATATCCACCAATACCTCTATTTCCTCCTCCTCAAAAAAAAAAAAAAAAATTAGAATTGATTCACGGGCTCAGTGGGCTTTCTTGGTGGCTCAGCGGTAAAGAATCCGCCTGCAATGCAGGAGACACAAGAGATGCAGGCTCACTCCCTGGGCTGGAGAAGGTAGTGGCAGCTCACTCCAGTACTCTTGCCTGGGAAATCCCATGGAGGCCTACAGTACATGGGTTTGCAAAGGAGTCAGACACGACTGAGTGAGTAAACAGTGCCAGCACCAAGGTGCTCTGCAGCTCAAGAGAGGTGTCCTCACATCGACTCTCCTTGTTTGTAAGTCTATATGAATTAGGGTGGAAGTTGGGGAAACACGTTCTCTCTCTTGAATGGGCTTATGGGGCCCCACAAGGGTAACCGTGCTCTGCTCAGCAGCGTCTTGACTCTTTTGAAACCCCATGGGCTGTAGCCCACCAGGCTCCTCTGTCCATGGGTTTCTCTAGGCAAGCATACTGGAGTGGGTAGCCGTTTCTTCCTTGAGGGGATCTTCCCGACTCAGGGATCGAACCCATGTCTCTTGTGTCTCCTGCATTGACAGGTGGATTCTTTACCACTGAGCCACCTGGGGTAGCTAAATGGAGTAAGGAGAGATGAACAGGATGAATGCCTGCGGCTCTGAATCAAAGCTGTTCAGAGCTCGTATTGGAAACCCTGGCCTAGACTGTGCTTCTTCCCACGGGGCGGAAGGGCTAATGAACAACCTGCAGCAGCAATTTCAAGCCTCTCTAAAGGCTGCGGAGAGCAAGAGGATGCAGGAGGGAAGACAGACGCGGCCCCTTTGTTCCAGAGAACCACCTTCCAGCCATGGTTCCGCTGCTAAGCGCCTTCACGTTTGAGCGTCAAATTGCTCATCTGTAAAGAAGGGATGATACCGCCTCCTTGGCTGTACTATCCGGCAGATTAAAGCGAGGAATATATGTTAAGTGCTTAGCACAGTGTCTGGGAGGGACATGGCTTTTAAGGAGTTCAGTAAACCTTCATTCTCTCTTGCCTATAAAACCGTGTGGGAAGGCATTTTCTAGAATTGGGAAGGAGGCTTATTGCACTAAGGCTTTAAGAGATTACTCACAGCCTTGTCTGTTCATACTCTGTACTTCCTCTGATTGATAATCTGCCATCGAGTTCACCAGTGACCCCTCTGGAGGCAAACAACCTTTCCTTTCTTGCAGTCTGTGCTGCAACTGAAACTCGGGCTGTCAGAGGCCGTCTCAGAAACTGAGAAGCAAACCCTCAGCTATTCGAAGTGCTCTCAGGTTTGCCACTGTTTTAATTACGCTGGGTGTTCTCGTATTTTCCTTTTGGAACGACAGTTATGTATTTTCATCCCCATGGTGGGGATGCCTCATATTTGGTTGTTTTCCTCTATCTGGGCATAGAAGCGGGGATGTTATCATTTGTCTACAAGCATCTGCTGTCTCCAAACGGTAGAGAGAGTCCCCTTACACTTACAAAGTGATAAAACATTATCATTGTTTTGTGTTCGGTGCATACAAATTCAGAACTCTACATGTTATTAAAAGCTTTCAACACTTCCTTTTCCTTCTTTGAAAAATAATCAGCATATTGCCTCTAGCATTCTTTCAAGGAAAGTCAAAGACTATGCTTTCCAACTTCTGAAAATCTAATTCCTAAAGCAACAGCAGTGCAAAGGGCTTGTCCCTTTTGTGAGTAGCCTCACGAGTTATTTGTCGATTTCGTTTTCAAACGCATTTCAGATGCAGTTTGCTGTATTAAAACGATTGCTTGCTTGGTGGTGGAAATATTCTGTTGCATCAGAGAAAAGATACCCCCAAGAGCAATGACACTATGCTCAGAGGAGAGCAGAAATTCTGGTAACTAATCCAAATCCTTGACATGAAATTCACACAGTGCCCACATGTTGTGTATTTCTGTTTAGAAACGTGAAGAGCTGAATCTGTCCATGTGAGCGCCTGATCGTAAATACTGTTATTCCTCTAAATATAGCTCAGGACATTTGTCAGTGAACTGTGAAGCTCTTGTTAAAAATAAAATGGAAATTCAAATCTCGAAGTAAATAAGATGCGATTTGTAATGCCTTGCCTATTTTTCGTTCGGGGTAGGCCCATCTGAGGCCCTCGGAATGTCCGTTGTGGGTGACCCCATTTAAATAATTATTCAGAGGCTATCAAGTGTTATAATTCTGATGTCTCCTTTTGCTGTTGGTGTAGAAAACGACAAAGGCGAATCGATTTTTTAAAATGTATTTTTATATTTTGTCAATATGTATAAAAATGGAGGAGAGGAAGTGAAATGATTCATTTTAAATGACGGATGAATCCATTTTCTCCTGCAGTGCTCTTAGAGAACTCCTGTCCATATCGAGGGGAGGCGAGTGCCTGACTGAGGAGGTGAATTCCAGTCACAGCCCACTGCTGCTGACTTTAAAAAGATATGCATGGAGCTTTATTAATTTCCTGCAGCCGTACTCCCTTTTGAGACTCTGCTTTCTGCCCAGTCTGCCATTTTTCAGTTTATGAGCCTCTGAGGACTATGCTCTGCCTTTAACAAGTCTGTTCTATGTCCCCAACTGTCAGTAGGACTTGAGGGAGAGGGTGAAGGGCAGACTTGGGCCTTGATTCAGCAAGTGGCAGTCACAACCGTGAGCGTCTGTCCCACTAAGTTGACGAGGCAAGGGCCAATATTTTCAACGTTGCTTGCGGTGCTGCCTTTCTCAATGTTACACAATTCATTGTTTAAAATATATATGTGTATGTATATAGATGTCTGTCTATCTATAGATATACAAATATCCACATAGATATAGAGATATCGATGGATGGATAGATAAGTACGTAGGTACCTGTTTTTTCCTCCCCCCACCAGTTTTCCAGGGAACCATTTTGAAGGCTACGAAACATTCCACGGCAGCAGCTTCTGCAGCTTGTGCCAGAACAAAAAATCACAGGCACGCGTGTTAACTAGGCAGTGTGAAAGCATATTGCCAACATTATTATCAGAGAAGAACATCTTTCTAAGTCCATAATCATTTTGAATAAATGGCAGCAGTAACAATGATAACCGATGGATGATAAACCAAGAATAGATGGCTAAGCGGCTGTCTCTGAAAAGTCACCTTGTAAATCAGAGGCCAGAGCAAAGGGAAGGATGCGCTGGCCTGACTTGCAGGCAGGGCCTCCAGCCCCAATCACGGGACGAAGACAATCACACTGCAGCCAAGTGAGGGGGGCTGGGGTTGAGGCACGCTGCAGACTCTCCTAAGGAACTTTTTATTTCACGTGTTTCGTTTATCTAGCTCAGTTCAGGAGCATTCTTGTGAAAAGCAGATTGCTTTAACTCACAGAAATGCTCAGAGTCACAGACAGCTTTATTGGTGGCTGAAACTCTGCTGCCTTGTGGTGGGGCGGATGAAATGGACACCTTGATGGCCACCCCTGCTCCTGAAATCCAGCCTGGTGCTCCGAAACCCAGGATCCCCTAGCAAACCTGGCATCTGAGCAGCAGAAACACATCCCTCCCAGTTGGAACCTCATACCTTCTGATCTGCCCTGGAAGTCCTGATAGAAATCAGGTTTTGGAAACCCTTTGAATTCTTGTCTTTGAGCTGACCGACCTCTGCGGTGAAATCTCCGCTCCTTGTCCACCCTTCCTGAGGGGTGCGGTCCCCCTGCCAGCTGGCCCTCTGAACCCGAGGCTTCTGTGCCCCCGGAGCTGCTTTTGAAGCCAGAGGGCGCCCTGCAGCGGCTGATGGCAGCCAGGAGGTGGGTGGAGGGGAGGACGGAGGGCCAGCTGAGAGCCCTATTGCTCCGTGGGATTGCAGGTTTCTCCTTTGCCTCTTTATCCAGATAGATACTCACTTTTATTTTGAAATGCACGTCTTCCCTTGGCTAAAGTAAAGAGAGTTATTCTGGTTTTAAAGAACACCACGAGAGCCAGCCTGTTTATGCAAAGTTGACTGTGACAAGCAGCTGCCACCGAAGCCGCGAGTGCCAGGACTTGGAAATTGAACATACACCCATTCCATTTAGGCTGAGGTTATTTCAGGAGTGGAGGGAGGCTGCGGAGGTGCCAGAAACTTTCTGAATGAATCCTGATGCCCTCTCTTCTTTAGTCTCTCATTTTTTCAGTCATTTGGAAAAAATTACCTCTCAGAACCTCAGCTTTCCTTATCTGTAAAATGGCAATAAAACTCAGCTCCTGGGGCTGTTCTGAAGATGAAAGTATGCAGTATTCTGAAGCACTGTAAGTGGTTTCTGGTTCTTCTGAACAGCTTCAGAACCTTTGTCCTGATCAGGATCCTATGGATGGTACAGCAAGTTTTTAGTGAAGACTCACAGGGCTCCAGGGGCAGAAATTGGCAATCCTCTTTGAAAGCCACACCTCTGAGCAGTAATGAAGCACTCTGAGGGTAGTGATAGTGCAGATTCGTCAAGGGTGGGTGTTCGGCTGCTCAGTCGCATCTGACTGCTTGCAAGCCGATGGACTGTAGCCCGCCAGGCTCCTCTGTCCATGGAACTCTCCCGCAAGAATACTGAAGTAGTCTGCCATTTCTTACTCCAGGGGATCTTCCTGACCCAGGGATGGAAACCAAGTCTCTTGCATCTCCTGCATTCTCAGTTGAATTCTTTGTCAGAGCCACCTGGGAAGTCCCATTCAATGCGGTGGCCATTGGAATGTCCTAAAATCAGTAGTTGCCAGAAGGGGAAGCTGGGTCCTTTGTTGATTTGTCCTTGAGCGTCTACCAGGCTGGTTTGGGTTGTCTCGATTTTGTCACTCAGATTTGCATCTTGTCTTTTTTTCTGTTTTTAGTTGTTTGGATTTCTCCCAAAGTATTTGTGGCTAAAATTCCTTTTGGACTCTGAGCTGCCTTTTTTTTTACATAAGCTTTGGATTGGAATCAATAGAATGTCAAGACACCAGGCACATTCAGCCTAATAGCAGGTGGGTGTCTGCCGGACAGTGTGCCTGATTTGCCTGGCAGGAGCAAATTTAGGCCAGAATTCATGAGCAGGTGAAGATGCTGTTTGTGTTGCAGGATTTTTGCAGAGTTTTCACAAGTAGTTGTGTTTTCTCCTTCTAATGGGACTGTGTTTGCTCAAGAAATTATGTGCTCATATACGTATGTGTGTATGTGTTTATTATAACATTAAGCAGATTTATTCTTGGAAACCAGTAATCATACACACTCTCAAAATCTGACTCATAAACTTAGAGTTTACTTTAACAGTTTGTCCTTTTAATGTTCAAGGAGAAGAAAACACTCAAATACTGAATGAATCACCAGTTTTTGTTTATCCTTATTAGGACACTTTTCTGTTGTATTTTGGGCTAATGTCAGAAAACCAAAGGTCAGTGGAAGAGAGGGGAGCTGGGGTGGTGGGTGAAGAAATGAGGTCACAGCCAGACACTAGTTTGAAGGTTGCGTCTTCTGATTAGAGGCTGTTTAACATTGAGAAAACCTCCTTCGTTTTGGTTGCCATTTTCCTCTGGATCTTTCCTTGTATATTTGAGAGTTAAAAAATGGTTAAATATGGAAATGCAAGTAAAGAGCCGGTGTCACCTTAGGCGTCCCTAAACGGCGGCTTGCTCACTCATCGGTGGAAACGGGTGACCTTAGCAGCGGTTTCTGGTTTCTGCCACGTTTATCCTTTAGCTGGTTCTTTTGTTTTCCATGCTCTGCATCTGGCAACACACTTTCTCTCGTTTCTGCTTTTAATTTCGAATATAAACCCACATCTGGGAATCCAGGCCTTCTCATCCTTGACCACGAATGGCCTTTGAATTCACGAGACCTCCCACAGTGGGGATGATATTAAACATTCTGATCTAGATTTGGGCAGGGGATGAATAAAATGGAAATGAGGTTTATGCAGATCAGTTTCCCATTTGTTTGGAGATGGTCAGGAGGCTGCGGCAGGCGGGGGTGTTCCAGGATTCCAGAACAGAGCCAGCAGTGCCCTGAATGACAAGCCGGTGGGTTCACTTGGCTCGTTACAGGATGCCACTCACCCCCAGAGAGGACTGGCCTCTATGCTTGGTGGTCAGAGAAAGGAAAACAATAGTTCCACAGGACCATGCAGTCCTAGTTCAGACGGTTTAGGAAATTCTACCACCTTTCCGCTTCCCGGGACAAAATGGTGGCTGTTCCCTTCCTTTGGTTCAAAGATCCAGTCAGTCCTCGTGGGTGACAGCTGAAGTCACAAAGCCAGTCATGTTGGCGCTGAAGCCTGACCCGAGGGTGAAGACCTCCATTGTCTAATGGGGCGAAAGGCTAGCCATTCTCCCTCTGCAGTGGTGACATTGCGTGTATTTTATAACATTTGTTTTACAATATCCATTGTGTTTAATTTGCAAAAATAGATTTTAAATAATAAAATTCTTTATTTTTATTCAGAAAAATATGTGGGTCTTTTGTTGGGAGAATGAGCTTGAGGTTAGAGGATAGGGTCTAAAAATCCCTTTGCCACATTTCTTTTGAGTGAAAAAAGGCCTGATATTCGCGGTCTTTCTGCAGTGCTATTTTTCCATATCGTCTTGTCCACAATTAGGATGTGTGATAAATATGATTCCGTTACTTTGCTTCAACCCAGGCCATAGTCTTTGAAGGGATGAAGACTCGGTTACAGATCACAGCTGTACCTGTGAACAGAGGCAGATGGTGTCAGCTTAGGTACTTCCTACAGTGGGCTTCTTTGCTCACAGAGCTTAGCGGTCACACGGGCTGCTTTTTCCTGGAGGGAAGTAGGGCGCTCACCCCATCTGTTCGTGGAAAGAGTACCAGCTTTGGAGGAAGAACTCACCTTAACTATTTGTGTGATTCATTATTTTACTGTGTCTAAGTTTTCATGTCTCTAGATTGTACAAAATAAATCTTTCTGCCATGTTCTGATGAAGCTTAAAGAAGAAGCTACTTACAGAAACCAGTAACTCCAACAATGGAAGATATTTACTTAATCACCTACTATCCCATTTGTGAGGGATCTGCCTGTTTAAGGTGACTTAGGTCCTACTCTTAGATCTACAGGCTGGTAGTAAAGCAAAATAAAATAAAGATTTAATATTCTTATCAACAGCAAGATGAGCATTATTTTGATACATATGCCTTATGACTATGTGATGTATGCGTGTGTGTGCAATGGGTAATCATAGTTTCTTTTGCTCTAGGAACCTCTGTGAAAGTGACAACGAGCCTGAAACTGAAATCACTCTAGACTTCTTAACCACTTTGACCTACTGCCTCAAACAAAAACTCAGAGAGATGTTCCTCAATCCCACTTACTGATTTTCATTGTACTTTGTGTTTGTTTGAGGCAATAAGTCACAGTGATTAAGAAGTCTAGAGTGATTTCAATCTAGGTTGAAATGCTGGCATTCATTGGTAGTGATCTTGGTTAGTTCCTTAACCTCTGTGGGTTCAATTTCTTCATCTGTACAATGGAAGCAACTAGAGAATTAGGTTCATAATGCTGCTATATGGATTAAATGAAGATGATTAAGTAAGGTGTCAATCAGTCGTGTCTGACTCTTTGTGACCCCGTGAACTGTAGCCTGCCAGGTTCCTCTGTCCATGGGGATTCTCCAGGACATAGAGTGGGTTGACATGCCCTCCTTCAGGGGATCTTCCCAACCCAGGGATAGAACCCAGGTCTCCTACATTGCAGGTGGATTTCTTTACCATCTGAGCCACCAGAGAAGCCCCCAATACTGGACTGGGTAGCCTATCCCTTCTTGAGGGGAACTTCCTGAGCCAGGAATCAAACCCCGGTTTGATTCTCCTGCATTGCAGGTGGATTCCTTACCAGGTGAGCTACCCGGAAGCTCACGTAGTCTAGCACGTAGTTAAGCACTAAGTAGATAAATCCTAGCTATTGTTGCTGTTACAATCATTATTATGATATATGTAATGGGGATAAGAGTTAGTCTTATCTTATGTACTCATTGTAGGGATTACATATAATCATTATACATTAATTTGTCTTACAAAGAAAGTGCTGAGTAAAGTCTAGCTGCTTTTTATTATTAGAATGAAAGCACCTAACTTTAAGAGATGTTAAGTGATAACTATGAAAAAAGAGCACCCTTCCACAGGATTCTGCTTCTTAGATCAATCTTATTGTCTTGTTCTATATTCCATTATATTCTGCAATAAGAGTTGCACATTGTCTCACTGCATGTCTTTGGAGGTTAAGCTAAGCTTCCTCCATATTCCTCTCCTAGCTCTTTTCTAAAATAGAAAATCAGCCGATCAAAAAAAAAAAAAAATAAACCTAGAGAAAAGTCCCATGTGAGGAATGAAATTGTCCTTGTGAAGGTAAGTTAGGACTCTAAACACTGTGTGCAGAAAATCATTGAAAGATACTCTCTATAAGATTCTGAAAATTATTGAGAGGGATCAACTCTGAAAGTTAGAATGTCCCAGTCCTTCTGGTAGTAAATACTTTGGGGACATTTATTTGTTTCTAATTTTGACTCATTTAATTTTTCATGCTAAGTCATACTACTGAAAGAAGTAGAAAGGTGGAAGTGTTAGTCGCTCAGTAGTGTCTGAGTCTTTGTGACGCCATGGACTGTAGCCCGCCAGGCTTCTCTGTCCAGGGGATTCTCCAGACAAGAATATAGGAGTGGGTTGCCGTTCCCTTCTCCAGGAGATCTTCCCGACCCGGGGATCAAATCCGAGTCTCCTGTGTCTCCTGCTTTGGCAGGTGGATTCTTTACCACTGAGCCACCAGGGAAGTCCTCAAATCCAAGGACCATTTTCGGTTAACACCAAAGTAATGCCACACAAGAAGCTGAGTTCCAGCTGGAGGTGCCGAGGATTGAACCCAGGGCCTCGTGCATGTGAAGCCTGAAGTCTGTGCTGCTGGTAAGCTGGAGTGGGCAGAGTTCCCCAGTGGTAACAGTCAAGGAGCTAATCCCTGGAGCAACTGAAGGCCCAGTGTCCCATGAACAGGATTCAGATATTTGGCAACAGTGGCTCAGAGCCCTGGGTACCCCCCAGATCAGGCAGTATATGCCATGGGGAGAGCCTCCCAGCACATCCCAGGGCTCCGAAGGAGATAGTCTAGATCAGCGCTCCTGGCTTACTTAAAGAATATTTCCTCAAGGCATTGCACAAAGGACAAATACAGCTTACTTTATATAACACGGGCGCTGCCTGTCGATGGTACTGTGCTGTGAGTCCTGAAAATCAGTGAAAAGGAGGAGAGAAAGGCGCCTTTCTTAAGCTAATCACAATCTGACAATGGGTATATGGAGGTTTTAAGAATGGGAGGAGACTGGCACCAGGTTTTTGTTATGGACGCGCTCCTGTGGTGCCCAGGTCTGTCTTTTTCCCTGTAATAGGATTTATTTATTTATCCCTCAGGGTATAAGGGCTTCCTTGTCTGTTACCTGTGAATTTTCAGTCTGAGGAAGCCTCCGCAATTACATTGCTCTCCTGTCCTAACCCCTGTTTAAGCATTGATGAACTGGGGCTTCTTCACTCCTTGCCTCACGAAATGCAGCAGTTGATTAATATTTGTACAGGACTGGGAAATGCATTTTAGGAATGGTGTGAGCATGTACCAGGCCTTCTGGTATTGACTTGGGCATTGTACTCCTTTCTTTAAATAATTAGCAGGAGACATTACACGAGGGGGGGAAAAAGAGCTGAAAGGTATACATTAAAAAAAAAATGTGGCGGTCAATTAGAATCATAAAAGGTGTTTTTTGCGAGGTCTTGATTCTGCGTTTCTGTAGAGCAATAGACTTTCCATGCCGAGATTGGGTGGCCGGGTGCCCGAGGGCTTGGAGTTTCATCCTAAGTCATCTCTGCAGCTCTTTCCCCTTCGGGTCTTTCGAGTCAGGACGGTGTGCCCCCCAGAGCCACAGAGCACAGACATCCTTCTCTGGAGGCTGTGCAGGCCTGCCCAACTTCAGCAGAGACCCACTTGCTGTGTGGCACCTAGCCTCCTCCTCAGATGCCGGCTGGCAGAGAGTTCTAGATGGCGCTGAAAGATGCTTTCTGAAGCTTCACGGAGTCAGTGGCCATGCCTGCAGTCGCTCATCTGCGTGGATGCTGGTGGGTGCAAACACCTCTGGTCCTAGTCAGGCCTTCTGCATGGGAGCAGTATGAGGCTTTTTACTCCTGCGGACTCTTCACTGCAAATGGGCCACATCCCCAAAGCCAGGAACGGGGTGGGCGTGAAGGGGCAGTGTGGTAGGGGCAATGATGACAGCTATCAGGGCTGAGGAGAGGCACGCTGCAGACGAGGGCCTCTGTGGCATCCTGAAAGGGTGGGTAACAGAGCTGGGGAATGTGACTGGCCTTTTGTCATGGCCGCTGATGGTCGATGTGCTCTAGACCTCTGGTTTCCATATTTGTAAAATGGTCCAAATANGGCATCCTGAAAGGGTGGGTAACAGAGCTGGGGAATGTGACTGGCCTTTTGTCATGGCCGCTGATGGTCGATGTGCTCTAGACCTCTGGTTTCCATATTTGTAAAATGGTCCAAATAGCGACCTACCAGATGGAGGTGAGATTGAGGGAGATAATGCTTGTCAAGTTATCCGTCATCAGCATTCAATAAGGTTTCCAGCGCCCAGGCTTTCCAAGCCACCGCTCCTCAGGTCTGACTCGAGATCTGTCCTCTGCATTCAAAGAGCAAGACATCACTCAATTGTTTTATTTCTCTTACTGTTCTTTTCCCCACCTGCTTCATGCCAGATGATTATGTTTTCAGGGCAGTCTCGGTGTTATCAGTTTGCTAATGTTGCCTCCCTTACTCAAACGGGGCTCAGTCTTGTTCAGCTGTAATGAGAATCCCACAACTATCCTCCTTTGAAAAACTGAACCTCTTTACATCTAATTGAAGAGGTGAGGTGAGCTCATTTGTAGATAGTTTGGAAAATCCAAAGTTAAAAGAGTGAAATCACCAGCAATTATAATCCCAGTACACAGAATCGTTGCGCACGCGCATGCACGCGCGCATGCCTGTGTGTATGTGTGTGTGTGTATGTGTGTGTTATAGGTATGAGAGTGTACATGTGGTGGGGATATTATTCAGTGTTCTGGATTCTGCAATGTGAAGTTTGTTGAGATCGAGGATGTGTGGATTTTATTCATTTTAGAATGAGAATACAAAGGCACATACGTTTTCCTTTCTTGACGTTCTTTAGGTGTGCCAGTGCTTCAGCTTGCTGATAGTGATAATGATTGCAAGTATTTTTATGTTGTCTATCTTGTTGGCATTAGTTCCACATGCCACACACACATACCAATATATTCCTGCACATATATGTTATGTGGTATATATATATATAGCATATACACATATATGATTTATTGAATTGTTTTTACAGAGGAGGAAAATGAGGCATGGAGAGGTTAGTAACTTGCCCACATGCCACACAGCCTCTAACAGCAGAGCCCAGCTTCAGCCCCCAGTGCTGTGGAGCACGAGCCTTTTATCTGTTCCGCTCGCTGCACGGATGATGCTGGTGTAAGAAATAGTGATCAAGGAGCGTGAAGTTTCAGTTCTGCAAGATGAGTAAGTTTTAGTGATCTGTTTACAGCGTTGTGTCTGTGTTAACAGTTGCTGCATTTTACACTGTATTTGCTGAGGGTCATCTTGCTAAGTGCTCTTACCACAATAAAATAAAATTGAAATGAAATAATGTCCCAAAGCAGCATTTTACAATCTTGGTAAAACTCATCTTTATGTGTTAATCTTTCCACAGTTTAGGAATTGGAAATATGATATTCATTATATATACCTACATATTTATATCTATCCATATGTGTGGGTATCAAAGTAAAAGGAGGTTTTTGTTTAATTAAGAAAAAAAAAGCATTTGAAGCTAGGACACCAGTAGGCAAATTCTCATGGGCATGGTAGACATGGCATCAGTTTAGTAATGATCCCAACATTTATATAATTGGAGCATGACATTTCTCAAAATCAGAAAAAATGTTCAAATCCAAGAGATCAATGCAGAAAGGTAAGCCGGTTCTTATGGAATTTAGATGAGTCAAAGACATTCCCAGGTAGCATATGAATGTTAAAGATAGTACAAGTTTTCATTTTTGAGTTGACTTTCCTTTATGGATTAGTATTCTCCAGATGGGCTATAAGCAAACCTACACTATGTTATATAAGCAATAGCTTATTTGATATTTGACCCTCGCTTATGTGTTCGAAAAGGTGGTGCAGTTCCCACCTGGAGGTTTTAAGAGATGACTCAAGTGAAGTCCTTCGTTCTGTTGCTGGAACGTTTAGAGAACTGGACGCATTTGTAACCATCAGAGGAGGAAGCTCACTTTTACTTTGTTTTCAGAAGCACGTTTCCATTCGTTCAGCATTTTAGGACGTGGGCACAAGTAACCCAGCCTGGAAGCTGCTTTGTCATCTAGCTTGTATCTGGCAAAGGAATGAAAAGTCGCAGACCTTCTCTTGGTCTCTAATCGTCGCTGGCAGCAGACACGAGGGTGCCGGCAGCGCCAAAGGATTCCCCGAGAAGAGCTGCTTCTGCTGTCCGAGATTTTCCAGACTTGTTTTGTTTGCTCATTTGACGTATAATCTTGTGGTTTCTGGCCCCTTTCACCACATTCGATGCTTAGGTCTAGCTCAGCTTCTAACTGTTTCAACAAATTAAAGGACTTGCCTGTGGAACTTTTTTTTTTTAAGTGAACACTTTGCTGTTACTCAAACCCCACCATGGGTTCAGCAGACAAATGCAAACTGTCTCTTTAGATGTGGTCACAGTTGACAGTTCAAAAGAATGAAATCAAAACCCTAAAGACTTGAACTAAAAGAAATCGCTCTTGGAATAAAAGCTCGGATTTCAAAGATGATATTAAAATGATAATAATTTTACACATCCCCATTTAGCATAAATTTTTCCTGATGAAACACTCCCCACAAAACTGTAAGGCTGTGTTGTCTGAATCATCCTTTTAGGGAAATCTCTAGAACTCTCAGAGGGTAAATGATGAGGAATGTTCTGGGGGATTGATTCCATTCTAGTTTTTCTTATTGGTGGGGATGCGATTAAATTAAAATAGTCTAGACTGAACCAAATGAGACTGTGATTCTGAATTTTATTTTTTAATACTATCGTTAAGCTTAAACTGTTGCATTATTCTGGTGCCCACATATTTTCCTTTCTTCACATGCTGTTACGTGAAGTGACATGGGCTTTATTATTAACAAAAATAATTTAAAAATACTTCCAGTTCTCCGCTAACTGCCACTGCTAAGTCACTTCAGTTGTGCCCCACTCTGTGCGACCCCGTAGATGGCAGCCCACCATGCTCCCCCGTCCCTGGGATTCTCCCGGCAAGAACACTGGAGTGGGTTGCCATTTCCTTCTCCAATGGATGAAAGAAAAAAGTGAAGTCGTTCAGTTGTGTCCGACTCTTAGCGACCCCATGGACTGCAGCCCACCAGGCTCCTCCATCCATGGGATTTTCCAGGCAAGAGTACTGGAGCGGGGTGCCATTGCCTTCTCCGTCCAGTTCTCTAAACATTCCAATAGCAGAATGAAGGACTTCACTTAAATTATCTCTTGCAGCAGCTCACCCATCCATCAAGGTAGGGACTGCTGTATTATTAATAGTATTATACAGATAAAGAGCCTTGCATTTCCCAAAGTTCAATAACTTATTCAATGTCGTGGCCCTGGTTCAGGATTTCTCCACTGCAGCACTATCCACAGTTTGAACTGAAATTAGCTCTCTGTTGTGGGAAGCTGTACTCTGCCTTCTTGGAGACTGAGCAACATCCATGTCTCATCCACCATCTCTTCCCACTAAATGCCAGTTGCAGCCCTAACCACGACTAGTAAAAAGTCTCCAGTATTGCCAAACGTCCCTTGGGAAGGGGGCAGAATTGCCATACTCAGAATCACTGTACTAGTTACGTGGCAGAGCCTGGGGATGTTTTAGACAGATTCCCTTCCTCTTAACTCTTCTTGGCCGTCCCTGATAGCTCAGTTGGTCAAGAATCCGCCTGCAATGCAGGAGACCCTGGTTCCATTCCTGGGTCAGGAAGATCCCCTGGAGAAGGGATAGACTGCCCACTGCAGTATTCTTGGGCTTCCTTTGTGGCTCAGCTGGTAAAGAATCCGCCTGCAATGCAGGAGACCTGGGTTTGATCCCTAGGTTGGGAAGATCCCCTGGAGAAGGGAAAGACTACCCACTCCAGTATTCTGGCCTGCAGAATCCCATGGACTGTATAGTCTGTGGGGTCTCAAAGAGTTGGACACACTGAGTGAGTTTCCCTCTCACTCTTCTTACTGTTGCCACTCCCTGTTTATATAAGACATAGCAACAGTGATCAGCTTCTCTTCTCTCTTCTCTCTCCGTTCTTTCTTCTGAACAGAGATTTAGCCCTTGGCAAGTGATGGTGAGCATCTGCTGTTCATCCTGAGGATGGACTGAGTGCATTGACAAACGCCTTCCTGTTCTCGCTGTGGGGTGGTCAGTGTAAAACGGTGGCGGCTCTGTGCCTCGGGCCAGCATCATGCACGTAGCCGCGCGCATGAAGGGCCATCCAGTCAGCGTTTAGTGTTCAGCCCTCTTGCTTGCTGGATGTGTTTGCTGAGTCAGACTTCTATCACTGGTTCCTCTGAATCACTGAGTGGCCTTCAGCAAGTCACGAAATCATTTGTGGTTCCTCTTTTTTTTTTCTTTTTGAGAAAATGAGGACCATCCGTCCATCACAATGCCTTTTACCTTTCACTTTGGAGAGTGGTGTGTTTACTCCTAAACCTTTTGGAAGGAATTCTAAGACATCTGGTTCATTGAAAAGTAAATAGAATTTTTTGAAAGGAAAAGTATATTCATTCACTGAGATAACTGACTTTCAAGATGAACTACTCCATTGGTCAGCCATCGGTACCTAAAATACTTTAAGAAGAAAGCCAAGAGGTAGCCACACACACCTTTCCCAAGTCATCGCTGGTGTCAGTTTTCTCAAGGGTAGATACTTCCTCAGGCTTTCTCGTAGCTGAGGATTTGGGTATAAATACAAAACCATTTTGGAAAAAGGTAGTAAAAGCGCACGTCGGTGGTGCCTCCGTTCAGTTCCCAGGAGCGGAGGGCATGTCTTACCCTCTTTCAGTGTTGGTGCATCTGAAGTGCATACAGTTCTGTGTAAATTTATTCTCGAAGTTAGAAAGTCTGCAGTGAGAAAGTGCTTGGGGGCGTCCCTGGTGGCTCAGTGGTAAAGAATCCGCTTGCCAGTGCAGGAGACAAGGGTTCGATCCCTGATCCAGGAAGATTCTATGCCCTGCAGAGCAGCGAAGCCCGGGCACCGCAACCACTGAAGCCCGAGTGTCCTAAAGCCCCAGCTCTGCCACAACAGAAGCTTCCGCAAGGAGAAGCCCACACCCCGCAGCCAGAGAGAGGCCCCCGCTCTCCGCAACCGGAGAAGAGCACGAACAGCAAGGAAGGCCCAGCGCGGAGGAAAGCAAATAAATCAATAAAATTATAAAAAGAAACATGCTTGCACCCTGAGGGTCTGAAGATACACAGCAGAGGAAAGACCAGACCCCTGCCTCTGGCTTGAGGAACGTACGGGGCGGGTTCCCGTAGCTCCTAAAAGGCAACCTAGGTGAATGCTTAGGTGATGAGAAATCCTATCACCTCAGGCTTCCAAAATAGCCATCAAATTGCTTTGGCCAGTCAGCACATAAAATAGTTAGGTGAAAGTAAAGTAAATCTTTATAGATTAACAGGCAACTCAATGTAATTCTTTTTAATTGCTTTTGATTTATTGTGTGACAAGTATACACGGGTATCTAATTTATAAATAAGGTGGAGTTTTGTTTGCTGAATATATAGCATTTTTATTGCTAATAAATATTTCATGAGCTAAACCCTGACTCTTGTGGATGTGGAAAGTATAAGGGGCATTATACTTCACATAGAATGCTATATAAACTTAATATGCATTTACTTTAGCTTTTCAAACACAGTAACAGTCAAGAAATGAATGAGTCACTCCAGTAAACTTCAACAGCGAAGTAAATTGCAAATTGACTTTAAGTGTCAAATTAAATATTTCTCTACCTCTGCGTAGTAGTTGATTTCGCCTGGTCTGAGATGTTCAGTTGCTAAGTTGTGTACTGGTCTTTTGCAACCCCATAGATTGTAGCCTGCCAGGCTCCTCTATCCATGGCATTTNTTGAAAAGTAAATAGAATTTTTTGAAAGGAAAAGTATATTCATTCACTGAGATAACTGACTTTCAAGATGAACTACTCCATTGGTCAGCCATCGGTACCTAAAATACTTTAAGAAGAAAGCCAAGAGGTAGCCACACACACCTTTCCCAAGTCATCACTGGTGTCAGTTTTCTCAAGGGTAGATGCTTCCTCAGGCTTTCTCGTAGCTGAGGATTTGGGTATAAATACAAAACCATTTTGGAAAAAGGTAGTAAAAGCGCACGTCGGTGGTGCCTCCGTTCAGTTCCCAGGAGCGGAGGGCATGTCTTACCCTCTTTCAGTGTTGGTGCATCTGAAGTGCATACAGTTCTGTGTAAATTTATTCTCGAAGTTAGAAAGTCTGCAGTGAGAAAGTGCTTGGGGGCGTCCCTGGTGGCTCAGTGGTAAAGAATCCGCCTGCCAGTGCAGGAGACAAGGGTTCGATCCCTGATCCAGGAAGATCCTATGCCCTGCAGAGCAGCTAAGCCCGGGCACCGCAACCACTGAAGCCCGAGCATCCTAAAGCCCCAGCTCTGCCACAACAGAAGCTTCCGCAAGGAGAAGCCCACACCCCGCAGCCAGAGAGAGGCCCCCGCTCTCTGCAACCAGAGAAGAGCATGAACAGCAAGGAAGGCCCAGCGCTGAGGAAAGCAAATAAATCAATAAAATTATAAAAAGAAACATGCGTGCACCCTGAGGGTCTGAAGATACACAGCAGAGGAAAGACCAGACCCCCGCCCCTGGCTTGAGGAACGTACGGGGTGGGTTCCCGTAGCTCCTAAAAGGCAACCTAGGTGAATGCTTAGGTGATGAGAAATCCTATCACCTCAGGCTTCCAAAATAGCCATCAAATTGCTTTGGCCAGTGAGCACATAAAATAGTTAGGTGAAAGTAAAGTAAATCTTTATAGATTAACAGGCAACTCAATGTAATTCTTTTTAATTGCTTTTGATTTATTGTGTGACAAGTATACACGGGTATCTAATTTATAAATAAGGTGGAGTTTTGTTTGCTGAATATATAGCATTTTTATTGCTAATAAATATTTCATGAGCTAAACCCTGACTCTTGTGGATGTGGAAAGTATAAGGGGCATTATACTTCACATAGAATGCTATATAAACTTAATATGCATTTACTTTAGCTTTTCAAACACAGTAACAGTTAAGAAATGAATGAGTCACTCCAGTAAACTTCAACAGCGAAGTAAATTGCAAATTGACTTTAAGTGTCAAATTAAATATTTCTCTACCTCTGCGTAGTAGTTGATTTCGCCTGGTCTGAGATGTTCAGTTGCTAAGTTGTGTACTGGTCTTTTGCAACCCCATAGATTGTAGCCTGCCAGGCTCCTCTATCCATGGCATTTTCCAGGGAAGAATACTGGAGTGGGTTGCCATTCCCTTCTCCAGGGCATCTTACCGACCCAGGGATCATGGTTGGGTCTCCTGCTTGGCAGATTCTTTACTGCTGAACTCTGTCTGAGATGGGTCATTAAAAACAGATGTGATGCAAAGAAAGCAAAAATATTTATAAGACTCTTTTTAACAGCACCAACAAAGTGGTAGGATGAAGATGACTTTCTGGTTTCTTAGTGTGAATCTATATATTCTGTCCTCTGATGGAGGATAAAATAGAAAAGGAAGGAGAGAGCTCTAGAGAAAGACAGAGGAGGCTCCTTTCTTCTGCGCTGCTCATCCTGGTAGCTGCGTCCCTGGTTTCCCGCCCAACTGAGTAGGACATTGGGCTGCCAACTGTAGGACACGTAGGAGACGGAGACCGCCTCCTTCCCTTGCTGCTTCATCAGATAAGAAGAGCTGGTACATCCTTTAACCTTCGGGATAAAAGTGCATCAGCTCCGAAAGTAAGTGGAGCCTGGTATGTACAGTGAAGGACTGGCATCGCTTGCTCAGTCAGAAGCTGTAGCCACATTAATTCTGCGCCTGATCTGCAGGTTGCCCTTGCTGAGGGCTGCGGGGGCTCCAGACGCGCAGAACGCGCTCCATCGGCTGGCTGCAAGCACAGGGCTCTCTTTGTAGTCATTCCATACTGTTTGCAAGTTACATGCATATTTTGCATAATATTTTCAAATCAGTGGGTGAAAAGTACACAAAATACATCTCCATCTACCCTACACTAAATCTCAGTACACATCTGGATAAGGGTAACTTTTTCTTTTCCTCTTATATTTAAGAACTTTAGAAGTGATGCCTCTTCAGAAGAAAGCAGAAAAGGGGTACTTGACTTGAGTATATATACTAACTCGGGATTAATGCTTAATTAATGAGTTATCAGACGTTTCCTTTTTTTATTGGCGTATAATTGCTTTCTGCTGTTCTGCTGTACCACGAAGTGAATTAGCTATAATGTATATATATATATCCCCTCCCTCTTAAGTCTCCTTCCCACCCCCACCTGCTTCCTACCCATCTAGGTCATCACAGAGAATGAAGCTGGGCTCCTTCTGCTCTACAACAGGCTCCCAGTACCTAATTATTTTAAACATTTCTGAATTTTTCTGTGATGTCTGTGTGGCCCCATTCTGTGCTGCACATTCCATGAAACTCAAAGCTGACTCTTCCTATGATGTTCAAGCTCTGTTTTTCTGTGGCTCATCTCTGGACTGCATGGCCAGTAGGTTAATTTAAAGCTTGTCGTGCCTTTCATATACTGTCTTTTTAAGTACAGTTGAAACCCTGTTGATTTGATAAGGTTAAACGTGTTCAGTCAAAGTCAGCAGGTACCAGTAGGATTTTAAATACGTCATGTATTTTCTGGGGATTGGAACTGAGGCATATTGTTGGGTCTTTATACTCTATCTGAAAACCAATTAATAACGTTTTATAGATTGTGAACTCTACAGCACTGCTAACCCTTAACTGTGTCTTTTGGTTGGTTAGCGGTTGTTTAGCATTGTTTACAGGGCTCTTAGTTACCTGTGGTTTTTTGTTTGTTTGTGTTTTCTTGCTTTGAAATTGTTTTATGCCTGGTTCTGAACATTAAAACATCTCAATATATGATTTCTGGAAATAGTATTTTAAAAGTTTCTATTTTTCTTATATACTATAGATCCTAAAACATCCATCTGCTTTTTAAGAGCATGACAGTCACAAGTATCTGCTACTAATTTAATTTCGAGTTCATCTAAAAACAGTATTTAATATTATAAGATTTTTAGTCTACTCCAGTTGTGGCCTTCTGAATATTTTAATGAACCAATACTAGGTTTAAGCTCCTCAGGACACTTTCTCTAGAAAATTCGAATTACACTTGGTAGGCCTAGGTAATTCCACAGTTNTATTTAATATTATAAGATTTTTAGTCTACTCCAGTTGTGGCCTTCTGAATATTTTAATGAACCAATACTAGGTTTAAGCTCCTCAGGACACTTTCTCTAGAAAATTCGAATTACACTTGGTAGGCCTAGGTAATTCCACAGTTCATGAAAAATGAACTAGGTTCTGCCTAGATGTGACTGACATGAACCTCTTTCTATGGCTGAGAACATCAACCGTAGGCTGGAGGCAGGAGACACAGCGGGCTGGATGCCCTGCGTCACCCATTGGCGTGCCTTCCCTCCTGTGAACCCTTCCAGGGTTTGGCTTCAGATAAGAATGCATTTTGCAATTAAAGTTTATCTGGATTGGAGAGGGTTCTCCTACTACAAATAAACCCTTAAAATGGGACGAGGTTGATTTCTNCTTTCAGTCCTCGTCCAGCCTTCAGATGGAGAAGTGGGAAAAGAACTCACAGTACAACCACAGCTCGTTTTTCTGGATAAGCAGGTACTTTGTGCACAGGTAACAATCTTTACTTGGAGTCGGGTACCATATTGTATTCGGAGCATGTTTCAGACTCCGTCATCATCATAATACACGTGTACAGAACACCCAGCCTGTGACAGTTGGTGCACTTAGAACATCTAACTACTTTCATTATTTTCCTTCCATTGCACAGCCTGCTTTCCTTCTACTTTCTGTAAAAAATACAGAATATGATTATGGATAAGAGTAGAATTCAAATACTTTTTCACTCCAAACCAATTCTTACAGTAGGTCTCAGGTGTCTTCTCAGAAATCTATCCTTCCCAAAGTGCTGGATCTATATCTGAAGAAGTCACTTCATATGCTGGTGAAGGCATTTGTGCCATTACATTATAGTTCTATGTTATTTTAAGTGATTTCTCCTGTATGTGGTTAAGTACAGTATCAATAAGAGGCTTCTGTATGCTTCATTCTAATTTCAGTGTCCAAGTCCTTGGATTNGTGCCATTACATTATAGTTCTATGTTATTTTAAGTGATTTCTCCTGTATGTGGTTAAGTACAGTATCAATAAGAGGCTTCTGTATGCTTCATTCTAATTTCAGTGTCCAAGTCCTTGGATTTTATCTTTTCTATATTTACTAATGTCATGGGTGGAAGAAGTGAAATATAATAGTGAAATCCACTTTCCATTCTTTAATTAAAAAAAAATACATCCCATGACATGCTTGTAGAGGGACAAAGCTTACGGAGCTGAGGTCCACACTTTTGCTCTGGTCAGGCACTTACCCAGCTCTCCTGCTTTGTTCTCCTAATTTTTTTTTTTTTTTAAACACCTTACCAGCCACAAGATCCGCTGACACTTTTAAAAAATAAATCGTATTATTTTTGACCCAACTGTGGGGCATGTGAGATCTTAGTTCCCAACCAGGCATGGAACCCACGCCCCCTGAAGTGGAACTGCGTAACCACTGGACAGTCAGGGAAGCCCCTTCCCTGTCTTATTAACCTTCTGCAAACAGTGTCAGTCTCCTTTTCTGTAAACTTAGCTTTCCTTTGTCCTCTTCACTGCCCTGCCCCAAATTTTCTTGCAATAATCTCCCTCCTCATGATAAAATTATTTGATATATTCTTCTTAACATGACAAAGAATATTCATTATTTAATTTCTTTTATTATTTTTTCCTTTGCTTATTCTCATGAATGTGTGAAAGATCGAAAGATATGAAAGATTCTGCCTGAATCCTCTTCTTTTTCAGTTAACTTCACAAAATTCTCTTCTGAGTCCTATTTTTTTCTTTTTTTTCCCCCCAGAATCGGAGAGTAGAGTCCTTGGGGCCCCCGTCAGAGCCTTGGGTCATTTCGGTTTCCCTGGAAGGGACATTAGATTCTGTGCTGAGAGGTAGGTGCTTGTGACATTCGGAGATCTGCTATAAATGCATCTGCCCAAAAATGTTTGCAACCACTGGGGATTCACAGCAAAGTCACTGATACTCAGTATCTTTGGTAATTTGGAGGGGAAAAAAATTCCACCACCAGTGTACAATGCCATTGTCTTCTAAAAGGTACAGACGTTTGACAAGAAATGTTTAAGGAGCCATCTGCCCTGCAGGTATGGTGAGCATTTTTTCATACCTGTAGCATATACGTGTGTGTGTGTGTGTGTGTGTGTGTGGTGTGTGAAAGTGTTAGTCACTCAGTCATGTCTCTTTTCATCACATAGAAAGAGTCATGTCTCTTTTCATCACATAGAGTGCAGCTCTCCAGGCTCCTCTGCCCATGGAATTCCCTTCTCCGGGGGGTCTTCCCAACCCAGGGATCAAACTTGGGTCTCCTGCATTGCAAGCAGATTCTTTACCATCTGAGCCATCAGGGAAGCCTGTGTGTGTGTGTGTGTGTGTGTGTGTGTGTGTATTTTGTTTTTTCATCTGTTGGTGAGCATTTAGACTATTTCCACATTTTGGCTAATATAAATAGCACTAAAACAAATATGGGGATACCTCTTTGAGATCCTGCTTTTAATTATTTTGGATAAATACCCAGAAGTATGCCTGATGGATCATGTGGTATTTCTAGTGTTAATTTTGTGAGGCACCTTGATACTCTTTTCCATAAAGGCTACACCATTTTGCATTGTCATTAAAAGTGCTTGAGAATTCTAATTTCTCCTAGAAACTTGCTAGAAACCAAAACTTGTTGTCTTTTGGCCTTTTTTGAAAATAGCTGTCCTATTAGGTGTGAGATGATATCTCATTGTGGTTTTGATATGTATTTCCCTGATGACTAGTGATGTTGAGCATCTTTGCATATGCCTGTTGGCCATTTACAGGTCTTTTTTGGAGAAATGTCTGTTCAAGGTCTTAGCCTATTTTTTAATTGGGTTATTAGTTTTTAAGTGACTGAGGTTTAAGAGTTTCTTGTATATTTTGCAAACTAACACCTTATCAGATAAATGACTTGCAAACATTTTCTCCCATGCTATAAGTTGCCTCTTCATTCTGTTAATTGTTAACTATGCAGAAGCTTTTAAATTTGATGTAATCCCACTTGTCTAATTTTGCTTAAAATGTCAATACTACCCAAAGAGAGCTACAGATTCAATTTAATCTCTATCAAAATCTCAATAATATTTCTTATAGAAATAGAAAAAAAGCAATTCTAGAATTTTTATGGAGCTGCAGAAGATCTTAAATAACCAAAATGATCTTGAAAAATAAGAACAAATGAGAGTCACCACTTCCTAATTTTAAAGCATCTTAGAAAACTATAGTAAACAGTATGATACTGGCTTCAAAACAGGCATATAGATGAATGGAACAGACTAGAGAGCTGAGAAGTAAGTCCACTCACTTATGGCCAACTGATATTCAACACAGGAATTAAGGATATACAATGGAGAAAGAACTGTCTCTTCAGCAAATGGTATTGGGGGAAACTGGATATCCACACACAGAAGAATGCAGTTAGACACCATATGGGTTAGGACATTTATATTAGTTTGAGTGTTCTGTAATGCTTTTACACACTTGTAAGTAACTCATTTACCAATTTAAACATTTGCCTATCTGCAACATTGCCGGTTTCCAAGAATGACTCTGATTTTACAGTTATTTCTCACTCTACCCTGGCTTTGAGTCTGAGCTCATCTTCACACCTCCTATGAAATATGTACCTTGCCATCCTTCATATATTACCTGTAGCCAGTACCTTACACTCCATGCCTTACCCCTACCTCATACCCACTCATCCACTGTACCTTAATCAGCCTCTATACTCTATTGTGCCCCACTCCTGACATACTACCCCAGACTCTTCATTACTTTTCTTTCAGTTATCCCAAGGATATCCTCACCCACTTGTTTAGAATCATACTGGATCATGCAAAATGAATAAGGCGTTAAACCATTTGTTATGTTCTTGTATTAACACGAAATCATACTCAAGCGAGCCAACTACCCTGGATCAGTATTGTCACCATTGTTCTTGTTTGGAGATTCAGTGTGAGCATAGGAGGAATGGTCTGAGTGTCTAATATGCATACATTTTGTGTGTGTGGGTGAATGTCATGAAATAGGGAAAAAATTATTTATAGAAATACATCACCAAACAGTTTATTTCAATTATTGAGACTATCTCTCAACACCATCATGAATTATTTCTCCTTCAGAGAAAATAGAACAAAACCATTTGGCATAGACCACCTAACTTAAGTATTTCCCTCAGAAAAATAAATTAACACAAAATCATATCTATATGTCTAGCCTAAACCTTTTGTTATGCCATTTAACTTCATATTCTTTGACCTCAGTCAATCCTCTCAGTTAAAAAAAAAAAAGAGTATTAGCTGTTACCAAACAGTGGGTTTACACACATGTGCTGTGTGTGTGTGCTCAGGCGTGTCCAACTCTTGGCAACTCCGTGGACTGTAGCATCAGGCTCCTCTGTCCATGAAATTTTCCGGGCAGGAACACTGGAGTGGGTTACCATTTCTTCCTCCAGGGGATCTTCCCCACCCAAGGATCAAACCCCCATCTCTTACGTCTCCTGCATTGGCAGGTGGGTTCTTTACCACTGTGCCACCTGGGAAGCCCTGTGGATTTATATACTCAAAGATAATTATTTTAGGTCCTTCAGATCCTTTGATATTTAACTATAGATCCTTGTTGCAGAAAATATGTCCTTAATATTTTAAAAATCTCAACATTAATGATGTAATAGTTTGTTGGTGTAGATAGCTAGGAGTAAGACGAATAGTTGTGGGAATGGGTGAGGGTGGAATTTGGACTAAAAAGGTATTTTAAAATCCTATTCCTTACAGAATCGCATTCAAGTAACATTCCCTGATAAATCACGTAATCAACTTCTATCTTGCTTCAAATCCAACACCTCATCTTCTCCCAGGTTCCCTCAGCCAGCCCCAGCTTGATCAGGGAGCCTGTCAATGACATTTGTCTGTTTTACAATTATCATTCCAGAGATATGGTGAACCCCAGAGTAATGTACTGTACTTGGCAGAAACTGCCTACGCTTTTGGGCACATATGCTTCAAATCTGAGAATATCATAGATATATATGGGAATCTTTGTAGAGATCTCTGAGGCAAGCTGGTATTTAACACAAAAGCAAGCCCATTTGGAGCTAAAGTACTTTCCATTAGGCAGTTTGGCGGCTGTTCTATGAGGCAGACTCACTGTGCTCGCCGGACACATTTCGATTAAATGCTGCTTTGTATTCCTCCAAAGATGGGAACAATAAGGACGTTTGTCAAAGGAAAAACTGCAGCAAACGATTTCATGTTGAACATCTGTACTCTGCAGTTCATTGTTTGCAAGAGTTTATTGACCATAATTTTGATGCATATAGGTTTTAAAGAGTATGAACGGCATTTATCTTGAGCGCCTATCATTTATTTGAGTCTTGGCTTATTTATTTCCATTTTTCTGGGCATTTTTATTTATTTTGGGACTCTGAAGAGATGAAGGAAAAGATGTTTCTGAAAAGGGAAGTTTTAGTTAGCTCTGCAAAATTGATGAGGAAAGACAATGTTTTCCCAAAGAGGATTGAGCAATTGAACTGAAAAATGTTTAACACTGTGCATATTCCATCTTTATGATATCTTTCAGCCTTAAAGATCTCAAACCAATTTTTAAACCTTAGGACCACTCTCCTGTCTCATTGTCCATCATACCAATAATCACAGTGGCATTTCCAAACTGAAATGGAGCAGCTGTTAATTAGCAAAGTCATTTGAGGATAGTGGAGGCAGAAGACTAATTCATGGCGTTGTGAATGGGATCTGGAGCTCAGTTTCCTGCTTTCGGTTTGTAAATGGATGGTCTATTGTTAGAAAATGTAAGCTTTCCTTTTTGCATTTTATTCAGAGGAACCAAAGTGCAGACAATCCCAGTTGCTGAACAGGGTAGTCTTTATCAGTCCTGATCTGATGCACAGCTGTGCTCCTAATCTATTGGCCTCACTCTGCCACCACATAAACTTCAGATCCCTTGACTAGAAGACAGGCAGAGCCTAGAAACTGAGCACCAAGAAAGATAATAGACTTTCTTTCTTGAGAGACATTTAATAATAAAATGCATGCGTGCAATCTAAGTCGCTTCAGTCCTGTCTGACTCTGTGTGACCCTATGAACTGCAGTCTGCCAGGCTCCTCTGTCTTTGGAATTCTCCAGGCAAGAATGCTGGAGTAGGTTGCCCTTTCTTCCTCCATGGGATCTTTCTCATCCAGGGACTGAACCCCCATCTCGTATGTCTAACCTGTATTGGCAAGCATGTTCTTTACCACTAACGCCACCTGGAAAGTGGTGTATTCTTACCCAGTAGTGGCTAAGAATACAAACTTGATGAAATCAGGCAGATTTGACCTATAACCTTCTCACCAAGTAATTTAATGTTTCCTGAGCCTGTTTCCTAATCTCTGCTGCTGCTGCTGAGTCGCTTCAGTCGTTTCCAACTCTGTGTGACCCCACAGAGGGCAGCCCATTGGGCTCCGCCATCCCTGGGATTCTCCAGGCAAGAATAATAGTATATTTTCTGGTGTTGTGTAGTTTGTATATAATGATGAATAGAATGCCCGATATTTGGCAGAGTGAACTNTGCTGCTCAGTTGCTTCAGTCGTGTCCAACTCTGTGCGACCCCACAGAGGGCAGCCCATTGTGCTCCACCATCCCTGGGATTCTCCAGGCAAGAATAATAGTGTATTTTCTGGTGTTGTGTAGTTTGTATATAATGATGAATAGAATGCCTGATGTTTGGCAGAGTGAACTTTGATATATGTTAGCTGTTGTTACTATTATTATGGGCTTCCCTAGTGGCTCAGATGGTAAAGAATCCGCCTGAAAATGCGGGAGACCTAGGTTCGATCCCTGGGTTAGGAAGATCCCCTGGCGGAGGGAATGGCTACCCACTCCGATATTCTTGCCTGGAAAATTCCATGGACAGAGGAGCTTGGCAGACTACAGTCCATGGGGTCACAAAGAGNCTTTGATATATGTTAGCTGTTGTTACTATTATTATGGGCTTCCCTAGTGGCTCAGATGGTAAAGAATCCGCCTGAAAATGCAGGAGACCTAGGTTCGATCCCTGGGTTAGGAAGATCCCCTGGCGAAGGGAATGGCTACCCACTCCGATATTCTTGCCTGGAAAATTCCATGGACAGAGGAGCTTGGCAGGCTACAGTCCATGGGGTCACAAAGAGTTGGACACAACGGAGTGACTTTCACTCACTATTATTCTGTCTTGACTTACTTGGTTTCAAGATTTGCCAGAGAAGCCTGATGGATTTAGTAACCTTTTAAATTAATTTTTTCTTTATTGTCCAATTGCCTGTCTACAGAGATTACTTGAAGAAATTGCCCTCGTGTAGGTGACTAACATTCACTGTTTGGTTTTGTGTTTGTTTGTAGGATGTACTCACGCAGAAACTCAAGATGGTTATGTGAGCTTCTCCAACTTGGCAGTTTTGATCTCTGGGTCAAATTGGCACTTTATTTTTACTGTCACTTCCCCTCCAGGTAATTTCAACACAGTGTGTTTTTATTATCTGTTTCTTTTTTTCTTTTTAAAATATAGCCCCTTCTCCTTTATAATGGGACTAGCTCCTCTCATGAATAAGAGTCACTGTAGCTTAGAGAAAAAATTCCCCTAGTTATATCATTATGGTGTGAGAAGCAAGAACACATGTCGAAATTAAGCCTGAAGAGCAAATATTGCTTCCTGGTAAGCAAGAATCCAAATGTACACTTTCTTCTAGTTGTTAAAATTTACTTTGAACGTTCTACTTTTTTTTCCTACGACATTTGATGGAATTTGGTTGAATATTAAAATTTTTAATTTATAAGGAAGAGAGTCATGGAGTATTGAGCTTTATGAAACCTTATCTTTTAGTCCTGCCCGCCTCATCCACTGCCCCACCCCCACCTTGGGAATGAGGACTGTACACATTCAAAATCCTGATACTTTAGAACTGTAGGTAGAAGGTGTGTGTAAAATCTTTATACAATCCAGTTCTTTCTGAGAAAACGTTTAAAAGAAATCTCTCTTCTGAAGCATTCTTGACAAATTTCACTTTGTTAGAGGGTACTACAATTCAACCACTTTGTAGTAAATAAATGTTATTAAACTTCAAAGGCAGATGAGCTTATGAAAAATAAAACTCTCCCATTTCCATGATAAATAGAGTCTAGTCTCCACCCTACAGAGGAATGGTGAGAGTTCAATTTTGGGTATCCTTTGTATAAAGGATTAAACTCAGATAGAGACACAATTACCACTTTAAAATGATTTAGATATTGCATCCAATATTGTAATTTACCAGAAAAAACCTTCCTCACCTAAGGGAGCATCGAAAAAATTCTAAAAATTTTAGCATTACGTTAGAACTGAAAAGTTGATATTTATAATCAATTATTAATTTGAGTCAGGGAAATTAGTCTGATACTTAAGAAAGGTAACTGTGGAAAGTAGTTAATGCATCAGCTGTGATAATGCAAGGCTTCAAAAAAAAAAAAAAAACAGAACAATCATGAGTGGACTTAAACCTCTTAGATATTGGAAATGGCAAAGGAAATGAAATGTTTTCATGTGAGCTATCTGAACCCCAGCAACAAATATTTAATTAAAGCCAGATATGGGTTCTCCTTCATGAAACTTAAATTCAAACCATGGTATANTGTATAAGAGACAGATCATGAGTGGACTTAAACCTCTTAGATATTGGAAATGGCAAAGGAAATGAAATGTTTTCATGTGAGCTATCTGAACCCCAGCAACAAATATTTAATTAAAGCCAGATATGGGTTCTCCTTCATGAAACTTAAATTCAAACCATGGTATACTTTCAAAAAGTTAAAAATATGGCTCTCATGAAAATGTATGATGAGCACTTGTAAACAAGTTAATTTAACTTTTTAATGCAGGAACCAGGAGGATAGCAAGGTATATAGTTCATGTATAGCCTGGAAAGAAAAGACTGCTGCAATCAGTTTGCTAAATTGGCTACAGGGCAACCAAACTCTAGTCTTTCCTGAGTCGTGTGTCTACAAATATCACTTACCTTCTTACTGGATGAAAATCATTTTCAGTTTACCCACTGTTCTACAAATTCACAAGACTGACCCTTAAATGTTAAACATCAAGTTCAAAAAAGCTGTGTTCCACAGAATTTGATAAACCTTGGATGAGTTTATTCGAAAATCCTCTTTTATGACGTTGGTAAGATCTGTAATCTTTTTTATTCCCCCTCTCAGTTCCAAATTTTAAACCATTTTTCTTCACAAAGAGAATATCATTTGGGGTATATTGTTAATTTTGTAAGGCAGCTATTCTTTTGATATCTGTGATGCTGTCCTAATGAAAGGACAGATTCATGGAGAATGTTCAGTGCCTTGACCGTGGGATTCNAAGTGCCCTCATTTAATCTTTACAACCGTGTTGTAAGGAAGTTTTGGATTAGCGAAGCTAAATGATTTGCTGAATATTTGCCTACAGCTCATTAATGACAGGGGAAGTGTTCGGACACACAAATCTCTCTGACTATGTATATTCCTCCTGGAGCTAAGCAAGTTTCTCGACTGAGTAAAGATATTTTACTGGAATTCTAAACCTCCTTAGATTTTTCACGTGATTTTTGGTTGTAGTACACAGATGACGCTTAGTAGAAACGGAATTCAGAAATCAAGTCTTCTTTGTCATCCTCCTCAGTGTTTATGACCACTCTATTCATTCTAAGCCCTAATTTCTTCGGGGATATTCAGGTGCTCAGAGAAGTCCTTCAAATCTTGAAACTGCATCCCAGTTGCCAATGGGTGGCACTCCATCCAAGAGACTTATGTGGTTTGCAGCCGGAAAGAGACCTTAGGCGATATAAAAACCCCCTTCCCGTTATGGTTGTAATACTCAAGCCTAGAGAATGAAATGAATTTCCCCAAGGCCACACATCTAGTTAGTGACAAACCAATGACAAAGAGCCAGGTTCTGGAATCCATGACTTTTCCACTTTTGACGGTTTAGACAGCCTCTTGTTAAAAAGTAGTGTTGAGTAATAGATTTAGTCATATACATCAAATTTTATGCAGCTATGCATTAGGATAAAATGCAGACATGGGTTTGCTTGTTTGCTTTAAATTCAAATGACAAATGCCAGTAGCTTTTGACTTCGTGAAAGATTCTTGAATCTATGGATGAAAAATTCTTCCTAGTGTTATAGATGGCCACGCTCTAAATACCCCTCCTTATACCATTCTTGAACTAGCCTTAGTAGCTACCACCGAATTGGTGGCTATCATAGATATAAGGTGATGCTATTCCTAATTCTGGAAAGAATTCTGTAGGGTTAGTATTGTTATTCCCATTTACTAGGAAAAAACTATGACTCATGACTTTTGTAATGTCATACAGATACTCAGTAGAATATTTAGTAATTGAAACTGGTTTCTCTAACTGTAAAGTTCATATGTTTCCCTATGTGCCACAATGGACCAACAAAATTAAAAATAAAAAATTAATTTTTATTAATTAACAATAAAAATTATTAAGTAGTCTAGTGATGCCATGCACAACAAAATGAATTTCTCCTTCTTAATTTGCACCTTAGACATTCAGTTTGATCTTTCATCCTTGCTTTCTTTTATCAGTGAGTTAACAAACGCATGAGCAGTTTAAAGATGAGGCAACCACAGGAAGTTTAAATTAAACTTCCCCAAGGCCATACAGCCAGGAATGATACATCTGGAACTTAAAGCCAAGATCCAAATATAAAGACTGCATCCAGCTACAGAAAAGTTTAAATTATAGTATCTGCACAGGCAGTAGAAATAGTTTTGAGGAGAGCAATACAATGATGCTTTCAGGATATTCATCTGTAACTAGTTGAGGGTGAATAGAAAAGAGAAACTGGTGACAAGAAGATACGAGGCAAGTTCAGTTTAGCTTATTTATGGAGTTAGCAGTAAGTGTCGGAAGAGGGAGATTTAAAGTTAGACCTGACATCACCAGTGACTCATTTGCCTGGTAAGTTGGGAGGAAGTAGGAGGCAGTGGTGACCTCTTCACTGTGTGAAGCTAAGAGGATGCTGATGCCACTGGTCAAAATGAAGAAGTCAGAGGAAGGTCCTGATTTTTTGATGTGTGGCTGTTGATGTCTATGGGCATGGAAATGTAGGGAATGGATTTCTGATGGGGTGTTGGAACTGTTTTGAGATTGGGGATACAGACTCATATGATTAAAGCAGTAACATTTTATTTATTTTTTAATCATGCACCAAATAGAAGGTGAATGAGGACAGAACTGTAAGGACTGTCCACATTTAGAGACTGAGAAAAAAACAAGTGGGTTCAGAAAAGGAAAAGGAAAACTGATGGGATATCAGAGAAACTGAAGAAGCGGGGAGTCTAGGGAACGGAAAGGTGGTCAGGAGTATTGCTCCTTGCAGGAAAGTCAGGGTGAAGGAAGACTGAAAGAGACGTCTGGGTTCTATATTATGAAATCAGAATGTGGACTTCTTAGAAAGAAGTCTCAAAAGTACTTAAGGATAGTGTGAACTGAATTGTAAAGATCCAGATGGTAAGAAATAGACATAATGTACAAGAAGGCAAAGAGAAAGATGGACTAGACGTTTAATGGACTCCCAGTGTTGGGAATGAGTTTTTGGAATCATGGAGACCTGATCATCTTTGTCATTACAGAAGACCTAGTTCAAGATGCTATCCATGGCCTCATCCCCCGCCCCCCCCCCCAACCCCGC
>SJYW01051199.1:235726-258518 GCA_006410735.1 Raphicerus campestris | reverse complement strand
CCCCCCCCACCCCCGCCAGTTTGTTAAATGACTAATTTGACCTTTCATCCAACCAGAAAGATAGATATCACCTTCATTTTATACATTTGAAAAATCACGATCTCAAAGAAGCAAATGGAAACCATGTCCTATGGTAGGCAGGATGATGGGGAGGACATGGGATGAAGGACACAGGTTAACATCGGAAAGGAGCAGGTTCAGTTGATAGCCAGGTGGGGATGAGGCTCAGAAAGGCAGTGAGGCTGTAGGCACAGAACAGAAGTACTGGAAAGAGGATCTGATGAGCCTGGAGGGAAGGAAAATGTGGAAGAGAATCACTGGCAGAATGTGGCCCTGGGCGGGCAGGGAACCGGCCGCCCAGATCCATCAGGACTGGGTTGGACTTGCGTGGACTCAGAGACCATCAGTGAGCCATTTTGTCAGCATTGCTCACAAGCCTTATTGAACTTTGAAGGACACAGCGTGATCCTAATAAAGAGGTCCTGAAGCACAGCCAGACTTCCAGAACTAAAATCATGCACCACATCAGCAGTTCCCCAGGGAGACTGCAGGTCTCCGGATAATAGAAGGCCGTAGGCTCTAGCAGCCGCAGAATGGCAGGGGAGAAAAGCCCTAAAGCTCTTCCCCTCCCCGAAGCAAAGAGCACAACTCTGGAAGCAGAACACTTGGACTTAAACCCCAGCCTTGCTGCCCACTACCTAGGTGCGCTTAGTCGCTCAGTCGTGTCCAACTCTTTGCGACCCCCTGGACTGTAGTCCACCAGGCTCCTCTGTCGGTGAGGATTCTCCAAGCAAGAATACTGAAGAGAGTCACGATGCTCTTCAATCCAGGGATTGAACCCAGGTCTCCTGCATTGCAAGTGGATGCTTTACCATCTGAGCCCACCGGGGAAGCCCCCACTACATAGATAAGTTTGAGCAAATCTCTGAAACTGCCCTAGCCTCACTTCTGCATTTACAAAATGGGACTAATGACAGACTTGCCTTATAGAGATGTTATGAAGATCAAATGAGATGTATGGGAGGGTCTCTTGTAAATTTTAAATTATATCCAAATGTTAATTTTTCAAAACAACTGTCATTATTGTTGAAAAAGCCACAGAGATGTGAAAGGCTAAGAAATATTGCTAGCAAAACGCTTGCTCCATATCTGACATACAGTACTCACATTTGGGAGTGGTATCCTTGAGTCTACTGTGGAGTGTTCTGAATACCAGGCTATACACATGGTTGCTCTGGGAATTCAGGTGGAGGATCTCTTTGTCCATGAAAAAGAGAATCTCTTTGTCTGTATAGAGGAAGGTCCTTTCTGAAATAAACACTTTTTTTAAAAAGTCATATCTTAAATTTGTCATGAAATATTTATAGGAGAAGGTAAGGAAGTAGATTTCGAGGGTATAAATGTATTTTGTGTATAAATACATAAACATACTCATCTTGTTCAGTCACTAAATCATGTTCAACTCTTGTGACCTCATGGACTACAGTATGCCAGGCTTCCATGTCCTTCACTGTCTGCAAGAGTATGCTCAAATTGATGTCCACTGAGTTGGTGATGCTATCTAACCATCTCTTCCTCCACCACCTCCTTCTCCTTTTACCTACAGTATTTCCTAGCATCAAGTTTTTTTTTTTTTTTTTCCTCCATTGAGTCGGCTTTTCCCATCATGTGGCTGAAGTATTGGAGCTCCAGCTCCAGCATCAGTCCTTCCAATGAATATTCAAGATTCATTTCCTTTAGGATTCACTGGTTTGATCTCCTTGCTGTTCAAGGGACTCTCAAGAGCCTTCTCCAATGCCACAATTCGAAAGCATCAATTCTTCAGCACTCTACTTTCTTTATGGTCCAACTCACATCCATACATGACTACTGGAAAAACCAAAGCTTTGACTATATGGACCTTTGTTGGCAAAGTGATGTGTCTGCTTTTTAATATGCTGTCTAGGTTTGTCATAGCTTTCCTTCCAAGGAGCAAGCGTCTTTTAATTTCATGGCTGCAGTCACCATCCATGGTAATTTTGGAGCCCAAACGTAAAATCTCTCACTGCTTCCACTTTTTCTTCTATTAGCCATGAAGTGATGGGACCTGATGCCATGACTTCTTTTATTGAATGCTAAATTTTAAGCCAGCTTTTACGCTCTCCTGTTTCACCCTCATCAAGAGGCTCCTTAATTCCTCTTCCCTTTCTGCCTTTAGAGTGGTGTCATCTGCATATCTGAGGTTACTGATATTTCTCCCAGCAATCTTGGTTCCAGCCCGGCATTTCATATTATATTGTGCATATGTTAAAGAAGCATTGTGACAATGTACTGTCTTGATGGACTCCTTTCCCAGTTTTGAACCTGTCCATTGTTCTAACTGTTGCTTCTTGACCTGCATGAGGTTTCTCAGGAGGCAGGTCAGGTGGTTTGGGACTCGCACTTCTTTAAGAATTCTCCACAGTGTGTTGTGATCACACACTCAAAAGCTTTAATGTAGTCCAGAAAGCAGAAGCAGATTTTTTTTTTCTAGAATTCCCTTGCTTTCTCTATGATCCAACAGATGTTGACAGTTTGATCTCATCTTACAAAATGCATATAAAAATTTATGTGTCTGTTGCATGAACATACATACATAACTACCTTATTTTCTTTGCTCTCTCCTACAAAGTTGTCTTTTCAAATAATGATACATTTATTCCAAGTTCTCGAAGTTAACCATCTTGCTAAAACAACCTTGAGATAGTGTCTGGGCTCGGATTTGTTGTTATCATTCAAGAGTCATCCCTGGTCCACTCTCGGCTCTTCTTCCCGTCTGCCTCTCTCACTGCAGGGAGGTGGCATTTCCACTCTCCTCACAGCTCCCTGTAGCTCAGGGAGCAAATGGGAGAAATCAGGACTGATTATTTTCTGTGCTCTCTTTGTCTTTGTCAGTGTTTGTTCAAAGCCACGTTAGAGTTCTCAGAGCCAGAGTAGCTAATGGATGGAGTCCTACATTCAGTACAGAAAACTGATTTCACAAAACCTCTGATTACTATGGAGAGTCAAATAGAAGGAGTGGGCATAATTTTGCTTTAGGAACTTTACCTTCATGTCACATTATCTGCCCTTTAGCTGAATATATCTGGCAAATTATTTATTAGGAAACAAGTTGCTTGAATATTCTGAGTTTATAGCATATCCTTTGATGCATGTGAATTCTGTGTGGGGATTCTTCATTCCTGTTTAAAACAAATTAATAACTGTTTTTAAGATACACTGCAGAGCAAAATCTGTTTAATCCCATATTAATGATGATCACTGTGCTCAGGCTTATTTAGGGAGTCTGGGGGTTGTGAAGTGGTTTTCTTCTTTACAGCTCAGTAAGGAGTTAGAGCTAGAGCTAATCTCAAATGCCACTTACTTCCCAAGTCTTTCAGATATTCCCAATCAAATATTCCCTTTCTTCTCTGCCTGTATATAATTGTGTTGATACCTCCAGTTACGGCATTTATGACCTTCTGCCTTCAATTATTCATTTATCCATCTTCCTTGTCTTCTGGGTCTCCTAAGTAACAGGCGGGCAGGGACTTGGACTGCTTCGTTTCTGAATTCCCTGCAGGCTGTCAGCCTGGAGCCCTGTGCTTCACGCGTGCTCACTGGGTAGCTGCAGCCGCTCCAGTGAGGTGAGCTCCAGGCAAGAGTCGATGGAGACCCCTCTGCTTGTANCAGATCCTTTTATAGGTTTATACACAGTCAGAGTCCTGCTTTCATTTATAAACTCTGCAGGTTTCCAACTTTACCCCACTTGCAAAAAGCGTGTATTCTCTAAAGTATATGCTGCCAAACAATTTTAAACACTTTAGTCTTTGTTTAAATAAATAAATAAATAAAAGAGCTTCCACCAAAAGAAGAAAAAAAAATTAGGAAAACCTGGTAACATTTCTTTTCTGTTTTAAGGAAAGCAAACCACAGCCTGACTTGGTCCATGTCACCTGGCCCATGTGCACAGAGCTGGCACCAGAGGGAGGCCACGGAGCTGTAAGGTGATCCCAGTGAAACACACGCACACACAGGAGCCACATGAAAAGAAAGTTTTCACTGGCTTTTCATCTTTGTCTCAGCGACTTTATAGTTGTTCAGCAAAGAGTTCCTATCTTCCCTTGTAAATAAAACTAAAATCCCATATACTAGAGAGTAATGTGACGTTTGGGATGATAAAGCAGATTTTAAAGATCATGAATGGGGAGCAGAGCATCACATGTTTGAAATCAGATCGTATTACTCATTCCCTCCTTAGCTACACTTTCACACTTGACTGAAATGCAGGGGCCCCTGGTCCTTGGGAGTATTGTGGTGAGTCTAACAAGTTTTAACTTCTAAAGTATTACATCTAAATGGCAGGTCTGCTCTTTTAGACAAAACACTCAAGAAACAGATCAAGGAAAAATACTCGTGGGTGGGCAGCCACTTAGTGTGACATGGTTTCCCAATGGACCTCTGTTTCCTCAAAAACCTTTTTACACCAGCTCCCTGATACAATTTCACAATTACAAACCAATTTCTTTAGACTAGAATGTTACCCTCTCTAGAAATCCAAATATCCTTGGCAGACATTCTAAATCAAGCGAAGTGTACAGACTTTCTCGTAAAACTAGTATTTCTCATTCATTCATTCATCAAACAAGTGTTGAGTGGCTATTCTGTGCCAGACACAGCTCAAGGCCCTTCGGATACGAAGATGAACAAGACAGATAAAGTCCCGCCAGTCAGAAAGGTGATCTATTTCTAAAGTAAGACGGAAAAGAAATATCAAATAACAACTACAAACCTGAGACTGGAAATGATGAAATTACGAGCGATGTCATGAAGGACATAAAGAACACTTGGTGGCCATGTGGACTTACATATGGCACACGTTGATGGCATCTTGGAGAACGGGATTTCCAAAATGAGTAGTCGATACCCACGGGGGGAGCTGGGACCAGGGCGAGCAGAGGTTAACCCCGCAGGCCAAGTCTTAGTGTGAGCATGGGCAAAGTCAGAAGGGAAGAAGACTGCTCTTTTCCGGGACATCAAAGACCAGTGTGGCTGGGAATGTTCTGGGGAAGAATGGGGTGTGTAGGTGGACCACGGATTCTGACAGGCCTGGACACACAAGGCCTTGAGGCTTTGGTAAACTACTTGGATTTTTATTTTAAGGGCAATGGAAAGACTGCACTTTAATGGACTAGAAGGAAGGGAAAGATGAAAGCGGACAGCCTGATGCTGTACAGCTTGGAGTGGAAAGAAGTCTGGGGGGAGGGGAAGTTAGGAGGAAGCAAAAGAGGCAGTTTTATCAACAGGAGGAGCTGGGGCTGGTGGGGGAGAAAAGCACCTCCAACCTGCTAAGGTCTGAATTGTTGCCGCAAACGTCCTTTTTCAGAGACTTCCCAAGGCTGCCCTGCTCCCATTTTTTCATGTCTCCAATTCTCTTTGGAAATAGACGCTGCCTACATAACGAATAAATAAAAGAAACACAGCTCTGCCTGAAGAATCTGGAAGACCCATGCGGCCTAAAGATACCACACCATTCATGAAAGCACTGCACCTGCCTTTACCACGAGCCCTGAAGCCTGTCACCCTGCTTGCAGACCGTCCCTTCCATCGGGAAAGGTGCAGACCACCCACTGTTCCCGAGCAAGTCAATGGGTCCCTTGCTGTAAATTATTCTATGTGGTGAAGAAAAGCATCGGCTTTTTAAATTTTTTTCTTGAAGCTATGAACATAGCCTGGCAAGTCATCATAGGTAATTCTGAAATCGTGGCCTTTCATGACCCCAGTGACACACGAGTGGCTCCTGTGGTCAGGGTTGGCATCCACACGTGCTCAGGCCATCTCACGGGAGTGCAGGCATATGTGTACCACCGCCCAGGCTCCCTGCAGGCGAGGTTCACACCTTTCCAGACCTGAATCTCCTCACGAGGAGTGAGCCAGTCTTTGGGGGAGACGTCACAGGTGCAGAAACTGTGAGTGTTTGGCGTCAGGAATGTAATGAAGCAAATTCCCACATGAAACAACCATATCTGTCTGCTTCCTTTGAGCATGGCTAAGCCCTGACCTTGGGCTTCCCTGGTGGCTCAGAGGGTAAAGAATCCCCCCCGCCATGCAGGAAACCTTGGTTCAATCCCTGGGTCAGGAAGATCCCCTGAAGAAGAAAACAGCTGCCCACTCCAGTATTCTTGGGCTTCCTTTGTGGCTCAGCTGGTAAAGAATCCGCCTGCAACGCAGGAGACCTGGGTTCAATCCCTGGCTTAGGAAGAGCCCCTGGAAAAAGGAAAGGCTACTCACTCCAGTATTCTTGCTTCGGGAATTCCATGGACAGAAGAGCCTGGCGGGCAGGCTACAGCCCAGGGGATGCAAAGAGTCGGACACAACTGAGTGACTAACACGCAAGCCCTGACCTTGGTGTTTCCTCAGAAAGTTCTGATTGCCTGACTCTCCGGCTCGTGCTTCAAGGAAGCCAGAGTATGAGGATAATCTCAGCTAGTGTGAGGTCCTGAAGGAGCTGAAGCTGGTCAGAGAACCACCCTCAGACCATGACCCGCACCCTCCCATCAGGGCAAGGAGGGCACAGGGCCAAACACCGCGCCCGCCTGAAGGCTGGCAGCATCTTCCAAGCTGTGCTCTTTGTAGCCAAGGTCCAGAACGCCCTGCCCCAGACCTCCTCCCAGGGCTGGGTGATTCGCTCATGGGTCTGCCCTCTCGAGGTTCTGACACTCTAGGTGTCGCTTGCTTCCCTGAGGCAGGAGAGTACAGAGCTGGTGTGCGTGGGCCAAGCCACTTGCGGTTCAAGACGGAGCCCCAGTGGAAACAGAAGAGGCTTGGGACCAACTCTCTCTTTTGCTACTTTCCACGCAGCACTGGTGGAGTCANAGGTCTCCTGCATTGCAAGTGGATGCTTTACCATCTGAGCCCACCGGGGAAGCCCCCACTACATAGATAAGTTTGAGCAAATCTCTGAAACTGCCCTAGCCTCACTTCTGCATTTACAAAATGGGACTAATGACAGACTTGCCTTATAGAGATGTTATGAAGATCAAATGAGATGTATGGGAGGGTCTCTTGTAAATTTTAAATTATATCCAAATGTTAATTTTTCAAAACAACTGTCATTATTGTTGAAAAAGCCACAGAGATGTGAAAGGCTAAGAAATATTGCTAGCAAAACGCTTGCTCCATATCTGACATACAGTACTCACATTTGGGAGTGGTATCCTTGAGTCTACTGTGGAGTGTTCTGAATACCAGGCTATACACATGGTTGCTCTGGGAATTCAGGTGGAGGATCTCTTTGTCCATGAAAAAGAGAATCTCTTTGTCTGTATAGAGGAAGGTCCTTTCTGAAATAAACACTTTTTTAAAAAAGTCATATCTTAAATTTGTCATGAAATATTTATAGGAGAAGGTAAGGAAGTAGATTTCGAGGGTATAAATGTATTTTGTGTATAAATACATAAACATACTCATCTTGTTCAGTCACTAAATCATGTTCAACTCTTGTGACCTCATGGACTACAGTATGCCAGGCTTCCATGTCCTTCACTGTCTGCAAGAGTATGCTCAAATTGATGTCCACTGAGTTGGTGATGCTATCTAACCATCTCTTCCTCCACCACCTCCTTCTCCTTTTACCTACAGTATTTCCTAGCATCAAGTTTTTTTTTTTTTTTTTTCCTCCATTGAGTCGGCTTTTCCCATCATGTGGCTGAAGTATTGGAGCTCCAGCTCCAGCATCAGTCCTTCCAATGAATATTCAAGATTCATTTCCTTTAGGATTCACTGGTTTGATCTCCTTGCTGTTCAAGGGACTCTCAAGAGCCTTCTCCAATGCCACAATTCGAAAGCATCAATTCTTCAGCACTCTACTTTCTTTATGGTCCAACTCACATCCATACATGACTACTGGAAAAACCAAAGCTTTGACTATATGGACCTTTGTTGGCAAAGTGATGTGTCTGCTTTTTAATATGCTGTCTAGGTTTGTCATAGCTTTCCTTCCAAGGAGCAAGCGTCTTTTAATTTCATGGCTGCAGTCACCATCCATGGTAATTTTGGAGCCCAAACGTAAAATCTCTCACTGCTTCCACTTTTTCTTCTATTAGCCATGAAGTGATGGGACCTGATGCCATGACTTCTTTTATTGAATGCTAAATTTTAAGCCAGCTTTTACGCTCTCCTGTTTCACCCTCATCAAGAGGCTCCTTAATTCCTCTTCCCTTTCTGCCTTTAGAGTGGTGTCATCTGCATATCTGAGGTTACTGATATTTCTCCCAGCAATCTTGGTTCCAGCCCGACATTTCATATTATATTGTGCATATGTTAAAGAAGCATTGTGACAATGTACTGTCTTGATGGACTCCTTTCCCAGTTTTGAACCTGTCCATTGTTCTAACTGTTGCTTCTTGACCTGCATGAGGTTTCTCAGGAGGCAGGTCAGGTGGTTTGGGACTCGCACTTCTTTAAGAATTCTCCACAGTGTGTTGTGATCACACACTCAAAAGCTTTAATGTAGTCCAGAAAGCAGAAGCAGATTTTTTTTTTCTAGAATTCCCTTGCTTTCTCTATGATCCAACAGATGTTGACAGTTTGATCTCATCTTACAAAATGCATATAAAAATTTATGTGTCTGTTGCATGAACATACATACATAACTACCTTATTTTCTTTGCTCTCTCCTACAAAGTTGTCTTTTCAAATAATGATACATTTATTCCAAGTTCTCGAAGTTAACCATCTTGCTAAAACAACCTTGAGATAGTGTCTGGGCTCGGATTTGTTGTTATCATTCAAGAGTCATCCCTGGTCCACTCTCGGCTCTTCTTCCCGTCTGCCTCTCTCACTGCAGGGAGGTGGCATTTCCACTCTCCTCACAGCTCCCTGTAGCTCAGGGAGCAAATGGGAGAAATCAGGACTGATTATTTTCTGTGCTCTCTTTGTCTTTGTCAGTGTTTGTTCAAAGCCACGTTAGAGTTCTCAGAGCCAGAGTAGCTAATGGATGGAGTCCTACATTCAGTACAGAAAACTGATTTCACAAAACCTCTGATTACTATGGAGAGTCAAATAGAAGGAGTGGGCATAATTTTGCTTTAGGAACTTTACCTTCATGTCACATTATCTGCCCTTTAGCTGAATATATCTGGCAAATTATTTATTAGGAAACAAGTTGCTTGAATATTCTGAGTTTATAGCATATCCTTTGATGCATGTGAATTCTGTGTGGGGATTCTTCATTCCTGTTTAAAACAAATTAATAACTGTTTTTAAGATACACTGCAGAGCAAAATCTGTTTAATCCCATATTAATGATGATCACTGTGCTCAGGCTTATTTAGGGAGTCTGGGGGTTGTGAAGTGGTTTTCTTCTTTACAGCTCAGTAAGGAGTTAAAGCTAGAGCTAATCTCAAATGCCACTTACTTCCCAAGTCTTTCAGATATTCCCAATCAAATATTCCCTTTCTTCTCTGCCTGTATATAATTGTGTTGATACCTCCAGTTACGGCATTTATGACCTTCTGCCTTCAATTATTCATTTATCCATCTTCCTCGTCTTCTGGTCTCCTAAGTAACAGGCGGGCAGGGACTTGGACTGCTTCGTTTCTGAATTCCCTGCAGGCTGTCAGCCTGGAGCCCTGTGCTTCACACGTGCTCACTGGGTAGCTGCAGCCGCTCCAGTGAGGTGAGCTCCAGGCAAGAGTCGATGGAGACCCCTCTGCTTGTACCCATGGAGGAGAGAAAAGCTGAGGATCTGGGCCTTGATTATTAAGGGAGAAAAAATAAAAAAAAAAGACGTGTCATAATTTTTTCTAAAAAAAACAGCATTGACCAAATGACTGATAAGCTTAAGACTGGTGTATTTAAAAATGCCCCTGTCTTTCTTATTGTTTGCTGACGAGTGATGTTTTCTGCTGAGGACAAGATAAGGACAGATAACTTCTGATAGAAGATGAAGGGGTTCCCTCTCTATTTTTCCTTCTTTTTCTTTTTTTTTGTCAAATCTTGGCAGGTATTTGAATCCTGAATGAAGAAAGGGATCAGAGATTAAAACTGTACAGGTTTCTGGGAGGCAAGAGGTGACTTTTCATTGTGTCTTTTTTCTTNTGCCAAAAGTCTGTTCTATACCTCTGTGTCTCCTATATTGTCTCACTTACAGGGTCATCATTACTATCTTTCTAAATTCCATATATATGTGTCAGTATACTGTATTGGTGTTTTTCTTTCTGGCTAACTTCACTCTGTATAATCGGCTCCAGTTTCATCCAGTTTCATTGTGTCTTAATGGGACCTAAATTTTAACAATGCTAAAATGTGCTGCTTTGGTTAAGACCCCCATCTGTTGCTTTCTATGATATATTCCTCTGAACTCAAGAATGTCAAATCTGGTCCCACCTAAATTAACCCTACCGTATTTTATTAGTTTTTGAAAACATTTTTGTGAAGATTTTGTTTTGTTTTGTTTTTTGGAGAGAGGGCTGGATGGACAGAAAGAAAGGAGCTTAGATATAATGGGGAGTCCATCCTTTTCCATAAAGATGCCTTATAGGGTGCCCAGGAAAACTAAGTGACTTGCCTGTATCCATGGAACGTTTAGGAGTAAAGTCATGATTTATTTCCTAACACTTACCCGGATCCTCCTTCACTTATACCTATTTCGTTTATATTTCACATGTTTATCTGCTGCTTGGTAATCTCCTCTAATGTGTATATTTTGTTTATGGAACTATAATGTACATGGTTCAGGAACTCAGACTGTATCTTTGACTTCTTTTGACCTCTTACAACCAAGCCCAAGTCTTTGAACATTATTATTCACAGTAGGCCCTCCCTTCAGTATTGATGATTGCTGTGGGCAGCATTTGTCTGCACAAATTACTGTAGATGAAGAAATTGAGTGAGAGGTGGAAAGCTCCACCAAAATGAAAAAGAAGAAAAATCAGAAGCATGACAAATAAGCCGAAAAATTGTTTTTAAAACTGAGAAGATTTTTGTTGTTGTTCTTACTGTTTTTGAAATTGGACTAATGGTAGCAGGAATAAAAGGATGCCGATAAACTAAATTGCTCTAAATAGCTGCAGTTCAGAGCAGTCCTAGGGAAACGCCCTCAAAGAGTGCTTAGATTAGTCTTTCCTGCTGCTTCTGCCCAGAGGGGTGGGATTGGGGGATTAGGAAAGAAAATGGGAAGGCCGCAGTGGCCCTCTCAGCCTCTTCCGCTGTCACTGCTGTTGAGCAAAGGTGTGACTCTTAGCGAAGTTTCAGAATCATCACAGGCTTCAAAGACACCACTAAGACTCCACAGCCCTTTGGGGGCCTAATTGCAGTGACCCTGATGAATAATTCAGGTAGTCGGAGCGCCTGGGTATGGAAGACTTGGTGCGTTTTCATCTTTTCCTTTAATATTATCCCCGGGCTCCTTTCCATCTGATTAAAATCTTCGCCGCTCACCTGCTTCCCTCTGTTTCTCTGTCTCTTCTCTGTCTCTGTTTAGCTTCCTCTGTCTCCAGCTCTCTTTTGTCAAGAAAGTCCCTTGTTTTAACTCTCTTGGCCACATTACTCTTTCAATAACTTACAAATATAACTAGTAGCACCATTTATTTCAGTAATGGTAACTCTCTCCACTGGATGGTGCTCAGCACCTCTGCTTAAGTTTTTGCCTCAAAAATAAGTCACAGGTCTTCCCACCCCCACCCCGCCCCCAGATTATAGGGCTAATAGAACCATGTTATACATTTGAAAATGTATATAGTATACAAGTAATCTAATATCAGATATAATTTTGGTAGTAATTTCAGATAAGTAAAGAAGCCATAAAAATATTTGATCAGTGAAACACAAAACTATCTGAGTGGACACTGCCTTGCCAATCTTTTGATGTCAGGTCCAAGTTATTGCCTGTCTGTGGACCCACTGATTGAATTAATCTTATTTTCCTTCCCTTAATGCATCAACTCTGATTTCCAGTTTCTTATATTAAAATAAAAGCAAGTAGGCATGTGGAGAGTAATCTGAGTGTAGAATCATTCCAGATTTTTAAGATTCTGCCCTCCCCTTTCTTCTATGTCCCCTAATTTGCTAGAAATTTTGACTGACTTGTCTTCATGAGTGTTTCTAAGCCATTCACGTAGTTTTTCATACAATAAATAGCTCCTTTTTGTTTCCCTATTTTATTGCATTATAAAACTTTTTCTTATTAATTATAATACAGAGTTTAAATAACCCCTAATTATTAGAGAAATGTAAATTAAAACTCATTCCAGTCAGCGTGGTCATCATCAAAAAGCCTATAAATAAATGCTGGAGAGGGTTTAGAGAGAAGTGAGCCCCCCTGTGTGGTTGGTGAGAATGTGAATTGGTGCAGCCACTGGGGAGACTGCTATGGCAATTCCTTAAAAGTCTGAAAACACACCTACTGTATGATCCAGCAATCCCACTCCCCGACATATGTCCAGAAAGATGAAAACGGTAATTCAGAAAGAGACACACACCTTAGTGCTCATAGCAGCACTCTTTATAATGGAAGCAACTTAAATATTAATCAACAGATGAATGGATAAAGAAGTTGTGCTATAAACATACAATAGAATATTACTCAGCCATATAAAAGAATGAAATAATGGCATTTGTAGCAACATGGATGGACATAGAGATTATCACACAGAAGTATGATAAGCAGAATAAGTCAAATAGAGAAGGACAAATATCACATATATTGCTTATATGTGGAATCTGAAAATAGATACAAATGAACTTATTTACGAAACAGAAGTAGACTCACAGACTTAGAAAACAAATGTATGGTTGCCAAAGGGGAAGTGGGAGTATGAATTAGGAGGATGGGATTTACATACACACACTGCTATGCTTAAAATAGATAACTAGCGAGGACCCTCTGTATATATAGCACAGGGAACTGTATTCACTGTGTTTTAATACCCTTAAGGGAAAATAATCTGATGGGTGGATTCTTGGATCTGCTGGGGACATGACCACGGCACCTGGGAAAAGAACGTTTTCAGCTCCAAGAACGAGAAATCCTTCTGGGGAGTTCTAGAAGCTGAAATTAAGTTTAAAGTGGATGTCTAGAAGAAAAACTTTCCTTCGGTTTACAAACAAATCTGCTTTGCTGTCTTGCTCTGAGAGTTGGATGTAAGTGAGCTGTTCTTAATCACCTTGTCTTACGATTGGTTTTGGCATATCTTTCTTTTCCACTGTATTATGAATCATCAAACTGAGCATATCTCTGTATAAGCTTGCTTGGACTGATGTTACAAAATACCACATACTGGGTAACTTAAACAACAAAAATTTATCTTTTCATAATTCTGGAGGTTAGAAATTCAAAATCAAGGCAGGGTTCTGAGGCTCCCCTTACATCATGGCCTTCCTTCTGGGTGTCTCCATGTCCTATAATCTCTTCTTTTAAAGATACCAGTCGTATTGGATTAGGGCCCACTGTAATGACCTCATTTTAACTCAATGCCTGTTTAAAGACCTTATGTCACATTTTGAGATCCTAGGAATTAGAATGTCGACATTTGAGTTTTAAAGGACACAGTTCAGTTCATAACAATCCATTACCAGTTGGGTAGTGGGTATTTGATAATGAATAAATGAGTGGATTTTGTTTTGTGTGTTTGGTGTTGGCTGTTCCATGCAGCATGAGGGATCTCTGTTCCCTGGCCAGGGATAGAAACCATGCTCCCTGCAATGGAGACACAGAGTCTTAAACACTGGACCTCCAGGGAGGTCCTACAAATGAACTATTTATTCATATTTCTACTGCTTGAAGAATTAGCAGTTCTAGCAATACGTGTGAGTTATTGATAAGTTTCTTAAATTAGTTATATTTCTATTAACCTGAAGATATGCTTAGGAAGTAAAATCCCAAGGTGACGTTCGTATTTATTCAGTAACTCTTCGCCACTTTTCACAGAGGAAGGTTGTCTCATCATGTGAAGAGTCCCTGCCATCATCAGATTTGCCCCAAACATTCACAGGCCTGAGCAAGAGTTACAGAGATGCCGGCCACAGATCTAATCTTTGAAAAGTTATCTCTTTATTAACAGACTGTTCATAAAGTGTGTACAGTCCTCCTACCTCGGACCTGTGATTGATCTGTTTTTCAGAATGCCCTGGAAGGCCAGGCAGGTTTAATTTTAGAAGTCTGACTCCACCAGTGCTGCGTGGAAAGTAGCAAAAGAGAGAGTTGGTCCCAAGCCTCTTCTGTTTCCACTGGGGCTCCATCTTGAACCGCAAGTGGCTTGGCCCACGCACACCAGCTCTGTACTCTCCTGCCTCAGGGAAGCAAGCGACACCTAGAGGTGTCAGAACCTCGAGAGGGCAGACCCATGAGCGAATCACCCAGCCCTGGGAGGGGGTTTGGGGCAGGGCGTTCTGGACCTTGGCTACAAAGAGCACAGCTTTGGAAGATGCTGCCAGCCTTCAGGCGGGCGCGGTGTTTGGCCCTGTGCCCTCCTTGCCTTGATGGGAGGGTGCGGGTCATGGTCTGAGGGTGGTTCTCTGACCAGCTTCAGCTCCTTCAGGACCTCACACTAGCTGAGATTATCCTCATACTCTGGCTTCCTTGAAGCACGAGCCGGAGAGTCAGGCAATCAGAACTTTCTGAGGAAACACCAAGGTCAGGGCTTGTGTGTTAGTCACTCAGTTGTGTCCGGCTCTTTGCATCCCCTGGGCTGTAGCCTGCTCGCCAGGCTCTTCTGTCCATGGAATTCCCGAAGCAAGAATACTGGAGTGAGTAGCCTTTCCTTTTTCCAGGGGCTCTTCCTAAGCCAGGGATTGAACCCAGGTCTCCTGCGTTGCAGGCGGATTCTTTACCAGCTGAGCCACAAAGGAAGCCCAAGAATACTGGAGTGGGCAGCTGTTTTCTTCTTCAGGGGATCTTCCTGACCCAGGGATTGAACCAAGGTTTCCTGCATGGCGGGGGGATTCTTTACCCTCTGAGCCACCAGGGAAGCCCAAGGTCAGGGCTTAGCCATGCTCAAAGGAAGCAGACAGATATGGTTGTTTCATGTGGGAATTTGCTTCATTACATTCCTGACGCCAAACACTCACAGTTTCTGCACCTGTGACGTCTCCCCCAAAGACTGGCTCACTCCTCGTGAGGAGATTCAGGTCTGGAAAGGTGTGAACCTCGCCTGCAGGGAGCCTGGGCGGTGGTACACATATGCCTGCACTCCCGTGAGATGGCCTGAGCACGTGTGGATGCCAACCCTGACCACAGGAGCCACTCGTGTGTCACTGGGGTCATGAAAGGCCACGATTTCAGAATTACCTATGATGACTTGCCAGGCTATGTTCATAGCTTCAAGAAAAAAATTTAAAAAGCCGATGCTTTTCTTCACCACATAGAATAATTTACAGCAAGGGACCCATTGACTTGCTCGGGAACAGTGGGTGGTCTGCACCTTTCCCGATGGAAGGGACGGTCTGCAAGCAGGGTGACAGGCTTCAGGGCTCGTGGTAAAGGCAGGTGCAGTGCTTTCATGAATGGTGTGGTATCTTTAGGCCGCATGGGTCTTCCAGATTCTTCAGGCAGAGCTGTGTTTCTTTTATTTATTCGTTATGTAGGCAGCGTCTATTTCCAAAGAGAATTGGAGACATGAAAAAATGGGAGCAGGGCAGCCTTGGGAAGTCTCTGAAAAAGGACGTTTGCGGCAACAATTCAGACCTTAGCAGGTTGGAGGTGCTTTTCTCCCCCACCGGCCCCAGCTCCTCCTGTTGATAAAACTGCCTCTTTTGCTTCCTCCTAACTTCCCCTCCCCCCAGACTTCTTTCCACTCCAAGCTGTACAGCATCAGGCTGTCCGCTTTCATCTTTCCCTTCCTTCTAGTCCATTAAAGTGCAGTCTTTCCATTGCCCTTAAAATAAAAATCCAAGTAGTTTACCAAAGCCTCAAGGCCTTGTGTGTCCAGGCCTGTCAGAATCCGTGGTCCACCTACACACCCCATTCTTCCCCAGAACATTCCCAGCCACACTGGTCTTTGATGTCCCGGAAAAGAGCAGTCTTCTTCCCTTCTGACTTTGCCCATGCTCACACTAAGACTTGGCCTGCTGGGTTAACCTCTGCTCGCCCTGGTCCCAGCTCCCCCCGTGGGTATCGACTACTCATTTTGGAAATCCCGTTCTCCAAGATGCCATCAACGTGTGCCATATGTAAGTCCACACGGCCACCAAGTGTTCTTTATGTCCTTCATGACATCGCTCGTAATTTCATCATTTCCAGTCTCAGGTTTGTAGTTGTTATTTGATATTTCTTTTCCGTCTTACTTTAGAAATAGATCACCTTTCTGACTGGCGGGACTTTATCTGTCTTGTTCATCTTCGTATCCGAAGGGCCTTGAGCTGTGTCTGGCACAGAATAGCCACTCAACACTTGTTTGATGAATGAATGAATGAGAAATACTAGTTTTACGAGAAAGTCTGTACACTTCGCTTGATTTAGAATGTCTGCCAAGGATATTTGGATTTCTAGAGAGGGTAACATTCTAGTCTAAAGAAATTGGTTTGTAATTGTGAAATTGTATCAGGGAGCTGGTGTAAAAAGGTTTTTGAGGAAACAGAGGTCCATTGGGAAACCATGTCACACTAAGTGGCTGCCCACCCACGAGTATTTTTCCTTGATCTGTTTCTTGAGTGTTTTGTCTAAAAGAGCAGACCTGCCATTTAGATGTAATACTTTAGAAGTTAAAACTTGTTAGACTCACCACAATACTCCCAAGGACCAGGGGCCCCTGCATTTCAGTCAAGTGTGAAAGTGTAGCTAAGGAGGGAATGAGTAATACGATCTGATTTCAAACATGTGATGCTCTGCTCCCCATTCATGATCTTTAAAATCTGCTTTATCATCCCAAACGTCACATTACTCTCTAGTATATGGGATTTTAGTTTTATTTACAAGGGAAGATAGGAACTCTTTGCTGAACAACTATAAAGTCGCTGAGACAAAGATGAAAAGCCAATGAAAACTTTCCTTTCATGTGGCTCCTGTGTGTGCGTGTGTTTCACTGGGATCACCTTACAGCTCCGTGGCCTCCCTCTGGTGCCAGCTCTGTGCACATGGGCCAGGTGACATGGACCAAGTCAGGCTGTGGTTTGCTTTCCTTAAAACAGAAAAGAAATGTTACCAGGTTTTCCTAATTTTTTTTTCTTCTTTTGGTGGAAGCTCTTTTATTTATTTATTTATTTAAACAAAGACTAAAGTGTTTAAAATTGTTTGGCAGCATATACTTTAGAGAATACACGCTTTTTGCAAGTGGGGTAAAGTTGGAAACCTGCAGAGTTTATAAATGAAAGCAGGACTCTGACTGTGTATAAACCTATAAAAGGATCTGCATGTATGTTTCAATTGCTAAGAATTGTTGGGGGGGGTTGCATATTTCAAAATTCATTCAGATGAGAAAGGCCACCAGTATAGATTTTTAAAAGGTAGCTTTCAAAATCTGTTGTGTAGGTTTTTTATTCTTGTTGCTTTCTTATGAACAGTTTCGTATCTGAATTCTGTAGCTGTAATGAACACGGTATTGATACCTCTCATCTGACGTTTTATTTTATATCTCAGAAATCCCTTGATTTAATCTCAGCCCCTATCTGAATGTGATCCGGGGTCAGGGCAAGGGAGAATGTCCTTGAGAGAAGGAGAGGGTCAAGGATAAGAAATAATTGTCTTTCTGCTGTTTCTTGTCCCTTCTCATCTCCCAAATCCAGAAATAGTCCCCTGAACATAGCCTGACACTTCTGCATGACAGGTATTCTGAAGATGAAAAAGTGCATTGTAAAGCCTATTTATTCAGTGAGGAAATTTTACACCATTTACATTCAGAGCCATTCCTATCATACTGAAATAGGCTTAAGCAATGAGTGTTTCACCTTTTTAGAATCAAAACCGGATAACGTACCTGGAAATACATACTACCTAACTTCCTTTCATGTGCCTAATCAATATCACGCTTGAAATCTGCATTCTCCTTGTGAAAGAGACACGAGATTTTGTCTCATTATATCTACACATATGGGGTACAGTATTTTGGTGGGAAAATAGGCCATGTTTATATTTTTGGATTATTTTTTTCATAAGTGTTTTATAGCTCTCAAACTGGCCTGCTTCGTGACGATGCTAACTATGTGAAGTGGTAAAGTGATATACAATTAAAGCACAGTTGAACTGTCACATGGAATGTATGTAAATATTTATAAGCTGTTGGTATATATGAGCATAAACACATATTTGCTATACACTGTAAAGACTTACCTGTATTCAGATCATCACCATTTTAGAACTGAGGTGTTAAGTAGCTAGCATGATCAAACATGCCTTTCATCAAACAGTTTGTAGTTATGTAGATCACACTGATCTTACGTGACTGGTGCTCTTGCTGAAGAAGAGCAGAGAATTTGATGTCATTTTGTAAAACAAGTACAGTGCTGTAGTGATTACAATTATTTTCCACTTGCGTGGTCTGTCTTTTCCTAAGGTCATTTAGTTCCTTTGTGTTTAGGGACTATTTATCCATCAGTCTCTCCAGCTGGGTTAGTGTAGCATAAAACTCTTGAAGCCAGTTCTGAAATATTATCTCCACGATTCCTTATGGGACCTCAGATTGAAGATGTGGAAGAGTTTTCACAGACTGCCTCTTCAAACAAAGTAATCATCTGAAGGTCGCCCTTTGATATGTCCATTTATTCTGCAGACACTTCTTGAATGCCTGCCACGTGCTGCTCTAGACTCTGGGGAGGCAATAGTGAGCACAAGCAGACCACTTTGTGACTGTCTGGAGTTTACAGGGAGACAGAACACAGGTTAGGAGCAAGGCCCTGCAGACCATGCCTGAGTTCAAGTCCACCCGTGCCTCTTCTCTGCTGATCTGCTTTGGAGGAGCCATTCCCTCTATGGGGATCATAGCAGTAGAAAATGCATTGTTTTATTGCGAGTGGAGGTGTAAAGAGACTGAAGGTTTGGGGAGAATGGAGAGGGTGCCTTCCAGAGAAGTCTGAATACAGGAAAATTGCTAGGTGGGGCCATCGGCTTCTCTCGAGTTGCAGCACATGGGTTTTTTAGCTGTGGCATGCAGGCTTTTTTGCTCCACCGCATATGGGATCTTAGTTCTACCAGAAATCGAAGCTGACTCTTCTGCATTGGAAAGAGGATTATTAACCACTGGATGACCAGTGAAGTTCCTGGGATTTCTTCTTTAAGATAGACCTCGCGTGTGGTGTTAAGGGACTTTCTCTGGTGGGACTCTGAAACTCAGGCGGACGTGGGAGTCACGTGTTTGCTTGATTAGTGTCATGAAAGAATCAAGGACAAGAGACCCTGGAGTNCTTTATGGTTCAAGTCACATTTCTGCATGGCTACTAGAAGAACCATAGCTTTGACTATATGGACCATTGTAGGCAAACTGATATCTCTACTTTTTAATATGCCCTCTAGGTTTTCTTAACTTTCCTTTCATGGAGCAAGCATCTTGTAATTTCATGGTTGCAGTCACCATCGAGAGTGATCTTGGAGCCCAAGAAAATAAAATCTTGTCACTGCTTCTGCTTTTCCCCCATCTATTTGCCATGAAGTGATGGAACTGGATGCCCTGATCTTTGTTTTTTGAATGCTGAGCCAGCTTTTCACTCTCCTCTTTCANAAGAAAATAAAATCTTGTCACTGCTTCTGCTTTTCCCCCATCTATTTGCCATGAAGTGATGGAACTGGATGCCCTGATCTTTGTTTTTTGAATGCTGAGCCAGCTTTTCACTCTCCTCTTTCACCCTCACCAAGAGGATCTTTAATTCCTCTTCACTTTCTACCATTAGAGTGGTATCATCTGCATATATGAGATTATTGATGTTTCTCCTATTTTGATTCCAGCTTGTGATTCATCCAGCCTGATGTTTCGCATGATGTACTTTGCATAGACGATAAGTAAGCAGGGTGACCATATACAGCCTTGTCATACTCCTTTCCCAGTTTGGAACCAGACAGTTGTTCCATGTCCGGTTCTAACTTGCTTCTTAGTTGCTTCTTGACCTGCATACAGGTTTCACAGGAGGCGGGTAAGGGGTCTGGTATTCCCATCTCTTTAAGAATTTTCCACAATTTGTTGTGATGCCCACAGTCATTGGAGAAGGAAATGGCAACCCACGACTGAAGAGACTCAGCCCCAGCACACAGTCAGAGGCTTTAGTGTGGTCAGTGGAACAGAAGTAGATGATTTTTTCTGGAATTCTGTTGCTTTTTCTATGATCCAACAGATGTTAGCAATATGACCTCTGGTTTCTCTACCTTTGCTAAATCCAGCTTGTACACCTGGAAGGTCTCAATTCATGTACTGTTGAAGCCTGACTTGAAGGATTTTGAGCATAAACTTGCCAGCATGTGGAATGAGCATAATTGTACTGCAGTCTGAACATTCTTTGGCATTGCCCTTCTTTGGGATTGGAATGAAAAACTGACCTTTTCCAGTTCTGTGGCCACTGCTGTTTTCCAAATTTCCTGACATATTGAGGGCATCACTTTCACAGCATCATCTTTCAGGATTATAAATAGTTCGCTGGAATTCTGTCCTCTGATTTATTCATGGAAATACTAGTCCTAAGGCCCACTTGACTTCACACTCCAAGTTGTCTGGCTCTAGGTGAGTGACCACACCATCGTGGTTATCCAGGTCATGAAGACTCTTTTTATATGGTTCTTCTGTGTATTCTTTCCACCTCTTCTTGATCTCTTCTGTTTCTGTTAGGTCTTTATCTTTTCTTTATCCTACCCATCCTTCCACAGAATGTTCCCTTGACATCTCCAACTTTCTAGAAATTTCTAGCCTTTCTTGTTCTAGAATGGGAATTTTCCTCTGTTTCTTTGCATTGTTCATTTAAGAAGGGCCTTCTTATCTCTGCTTGCTATTCTCTGGAACTCTGAGCTGAGATCAGATTAAATTCTGGCTCCACTAAATCCTGACATCCTTTGGTGTTTCCACGCCCCCACCTCACTTCTACCTCTCCCTTGGTTTGGTCTGGACACAAGAAGGACCAGTTGTCTCAATTTCTTGAAAGCAGTTCCTGATCAGCGGTGTCTGGGTGCTCAGACACTGGAGAAAATGATCATCAAACCCATCTGGGGAAAGTTGACAAAGTATCTCTGCCCAGACTTCTCTGAAGACCAGGCAAACCAGATCCTACAGGGATAGGACCCAGGAACCTAATGGTTCATCACCTTCCCCAAGTGTTTTTGATGACCCCTGGGGATGGGAAATCACTGGATCAGATGATGGGAAAATCTCTCCAAAAGATGAGTCTAAAAAATACCAGCATTTTTTTTTTCTACCTGAACCATGAGATCCTTAGTATCTGAGCAAACGAATGAATGACTGAACTACATCCTTTTAAAATGGATTGAAAAGTGTATAGACATGAGCTATGGCAAGTTCCATCCTTTGTGGACCATATGCTTTTTGGTTTTTTTCCCCTATTGGTGATGCCTCAAAGAAATTCTTCTCTATCAGTGTCTGTTCACCATTGAGCTTATTAAATATCCTAAAGGCTTAGTCTTGCAGCCTTCAATTATGCAGACTTATATGAACCCCAGGGATGGTCAGTGGGGGCTCCCCAGTAGATTGAGAGCAGCCGTATGGCAGTAATAAATGTGTCCTCAAAGTTTATGCATCTGAGTTTGTAATGTTGTAACTAGTACTAAACTTACCCATATTATTTAAACCAACTGCATTGAAATCCATGTGAGAACAACTCTTCAAATGTGTTAGAGAATTTTATGCTTGTCAGGAGAATAGTTTTTCTTCTTTCTTTCTTTTTTTTGGTCCAATTTTAATGTTTTCAAATCTAGACTGACTGGAGCCAGAAAATTGTCAACTGTTTAAATAAAGTGTTTCCTTTCTTTCCTTCCCCTCTTTCCCCCATTTTCCCTGCTTTCTCTCTCTTTGTTTTAGCAAAGAAAAATATTTGTCTAATGAGAAAAACTTCAAGGGGCTTGATGAAGCTTCAGTGAATGAGATGGAAAAATGGTTTCAAGTTCGGGGGCAGCTATTGTTATATTTTTCTCCGAATTCCTCTGCTAATCCCCACATCTTGGCCAGCTAACTATAGAACTCTCCTGATTGTTGCAAGGACAGTATTTATAACCTATCTAGAGGAATGTGGAAATGTGTACAAGATTTAAAAACTGCTTTAGTGTTTCCAGATTGTAACAAAGACATTCGCGGTGTAGTTGGGCCTATGGATTCTGCACCTATGTGTGTCTGACTTTTAAGCACAAACTTAACTCCAGAAGCTCTAAATCGACTGTACCCAGGGACACGTTTCCAGGAGAACTCCTTGTCGGGGACACGTTTCCAGGAGAACTCCTTGTCAAGTTAGCTTTTTCACTTGTAGAATCACTCAGGCATTGTGCTGTCTCTTGGCATGAGCCATTCAGGGCCGAACCATTTAAGATTTTATTAGGTTTGGCCTGATGTCATTATCGTATGCAATCAGCAGTGCTTATTGACAATCCCTATTTTCTGTACTATGATTTTTATAGTCTGAGTTTATTAAGGGCTCCTGGAATACAAGCTCCTGGAATTAATTTAAAAAGGAAAGAAAAAAGAAAACCACTTTGTAGGTAGCACTATGAGAGACACACTTTACAGAAAGCTTATACTTGATTTCTATCTTTTAAGTCTCAGTTTCTATGGAAAGAGTTAAATTAAAGGAGCAGGGATTAAATGCTGCTGGTATTGTCATTGTCATCTTTAACAGACAGGCGGGGCCAGGTTGTTGCTATCTCCAAAGAGAACTGGTT
>SJYW01051199.1:184564-224723 GCA_006410735.1 Raphicerus campestris | reverse complement strand
ACATACCTATATCTGGAGACATCTCTCTATATTCACAGCAGCTCCACACCAGAAGAATTATCTGGCTCAAAATTTGAATAGTGCTGATGTTGAAAAATCATGGAGTAGCTGTCAGTACGGAGAACCTGGGTGGTCAAAGGTGATTTTTATTTTACTCAACATTTTGGAGTCCACCTCTTTGGATATCATGAATCATAACAAGTACACCGAGAATAGCAGTTTATGTATGATGTCCTTGTCACGTGTCAGGTCTCATACAGCTTTTCACAAATATTATCCTATTTAATCCTCTCAACAGTGCTCCTGAGTTAGGAACTATTTTATCCTCATTTTTCAGGTAAGGGACCAGAGGTGGAGTGAGGACTCAGAAACTATGCTTTTGGCCATTATACTGTGCTACTTTCTCTATAAATTCAGTCTCTATCTTAGGATTTCTCTTAAAAAGTTTCCAAGACAGACCTCTCCAAAGAACGATTTCACCCCTTAGTATTTAGTAGGAGTTACAGCTGAAAATATGGAGATTTCAGCCTGCTTGACTTAAAAATCATTATTGGCTAGGTCGCTGCGATTTAACAGTTGCACTGATTTGAACAAAGATACAGTCTACTGGCTGGCGTAATATATAGACTGCTGTCGATCCAAGAATTAGAACAAGTCTACCATGCAGTTATTTTGTGGGATTCCCAAGAAGCAGAAAGCACACCCTGAGAGTTTGTTTTCATTCAACGTTGAACTTGTCATAGCTGATCAACACAGTGTGATGCAGATGAGAGTTTTCGCCTGTTGAGGGGGATAAACAGTGACAGTTTGCCCCATGTAATCCCATTAGTGTCTTTCTTCAGGACCACATCCTCTTCTTATGTAATTATACAAGAACCACTTATAAGTAAAGCTCACCTGCCAGAGAGCAAGACCTAGGGCAAAGGGTTGGCTGCTAGGGTGTTTTCCTCCCCTTTCAGAGCACACGATTGAAGCACGTGGAATATTTGCCATTTGGGTGCACAGTGTGGCCCCCAGCCCCATTTCTGAATACTTTGTTGGCAGCCAGTCATCCTCACGGTTGCTTTTCAATCGCTAAGTCATGCCCCACTCTTTGCGACCCCAAGGACTGCAGCACGCCAGGCTCCTCTGTCCTGCGCTGTCTCCGAGAGTTTGATGAAATTCACATCCATGGAGTCAGTGATGCTCTCTAACCATCTCATCTTCTGTGGTCCCCTTCTCCTTTTGCCATCAATCTTTCCCAGTATCAGGGTCTTTTCTTGTGAGTTGATGCTTCAATCATTACTGCCTTGAGGCTATTCACGGATAAAGTTTCTAAACAAATCCTACCATCTTGAAACATTGGTTTGTTGTTTTTTGGACCTTAAAACTAAGCTTGCAAATGCAGTTAAGAAGCATCAATAGATGCTTCAATAGATGTTTACATAAGAATTTAAAGACCCTGGGGAAGTTATTTTTTCTCCGTTGGAAAATTCTGTTCCTTGTGCACCACTTTCACACTTGGAAGATTCCTGTGGAATCCTCAAAAATGTGTTGGATTCTATTCTTTTAGTCTCACTTTCCTACCTTTTTTGAAGAGGAAATGCTAATAGCACCAAACAGATTTTTGTTCTTAAATAAATCACGCTTTATGAGAGTGTGTTCCTCTGATTACAAATAACTCTTTCCGCTCCTACTGGATATTAGTGTCTGTGATTCAAACATACATTTCCAAGGATCTGTTGAAGCCAAGTGATATATTTGGTCATTGTGCTACTCTACTTATAAGATGTCATTTACATATGAGATGTAATTTGAGACCATCTCCTCGGGACCAGAGTCATTGGTGTGCCTTAGGCTTTTCCTCTTCTCAAATCAGTCACTTGATATACTCTTGCATTTATTTTACATTTAATAAATTAAAGCATTCTGATGATTAAGTAGGATGGCACTGTGTCTAGGGCAGTGTTCCTCAAATTTTACTGTGCTAGACTCTTGCTAAGGCATACATTCTGTGTTACCAACAACTTCCCAGGTCAAGTTCATGCTGTTGGACCAAAGACCACACTCAGTAGCAGCTATAAGGGGATATTGGGATGGTGTGATAATTTGAAACCTAAGCTAGGGATGGCATCAAGCTGATGGCACTGAATTCACTTTTCCCACACTATCCTTAGTTTTTTGGGTTTTGTTTTTCCTAAATTATTCAGTAAGCTTATAGGGAGATTTTTGCTAGAGAGGATTGCTCCTGTTTCCTGTGACAAAACATATATTTGTAATTTTTAGCAAATTAAATAATTCTTGATTTTTAATCAAGTATCACACTCATTCTTCTTGCCCGGAAAGAGACTCTCGACCAACCTCCTTTTTTTTTCAACATTTTCTGAACAACTGAAAATGTATATTACCATTTCTGATCAGCAAAGGCATTTTTTGGATAGTTCACGATCTTTTTAATGGTAGAACAAATTTAACATTCTGGAGACTTGAATAAAGGTTACTTTTTTTTTTTTTTGTCTTTTTAAACTATGTTTAAAAACATAAACAGCGGATTTCCCAAGCGGTGCTAGTAGTAAAGAACCTGCCTACAATGCAGAAGACGAAAGACACGAGAGTTCGATCCTTGAATCAGGATGATCCCCAGGAGGAGGGCACGGCAACCCACTCCAGTATTCTTGCCTGGAGAATCCCATGGACAGAGGAACCTGGCGTGCTACCATCTATGGGCTCAAGAAGAGTCAAACACAACTGAAGTGACTTAGTTCTCATGCATGTAAAGATAGTCGAGGAAACAATTTCAAATAGTCCCTCTGTGCATGAGATGCAAGTTGTTTCAATTACTGTGTATTGGTGAGAATTAAGTGACTTCTAGCTCGCCGTGTCCTGTCATGTTAGCTTATTTTACAGGGAAATCAAATCTGACACCTTTCAATTACCATCTTTACCTCTCTAATATAAAAATAGATGGAAGAGTTCTGGAGCAAGAAGCTTTGATTAGTATCTTCAGATTGCCTTTACTTCCCCAAATGTGTCTCCTGTCATTTCAAAGTTTGCTGAAAGTCCTTTTCTAGAAGCAGGAAAACACTCACAGGTGGGAGGAAGGTTGCATTGTTGAAAAATAATTTATTCCTAGTCATGAGCTTGTCAGCTCTCAAAGGAATCACAGTGGTGTGTCTCATCTGTACCTAGAGGTCTCAAAAGAGGGGATAAGTGGAAATGTGCCATGGACTGGAGTTGGTCATGCTGGGTGGTAACTCAAGTGTGAGCTATTTGGGAGGCAGACAGACATGAGAGGAGGCAAGGAGTGGGGAGGGAAAAAGAAGTCCTCTCTGCCTTCACACAAGCACCTGTACATTGCCTTTAAACTGCCTCATCACCGTGTCAGATCAAAAGGACGCATATTTCTGTTTTATATATGGTTGATATATATTCATGTGCCTAGTATATTCATATGCTTAGTCGCTCAGTTGTGTCCAACTCTTTGCGACCCCATAGACTGTAGCCCACCATGCTGTTCCGTCCATGGTATTGTCCAAGCAAGAATACTGGAGTGGGTAGCCATTCCCTTCTCCAGGAGATCTTCCCCGACCCAGGGATAGAACTAGGGTCTCCTTGTGTTTGCCTCTTTTGCGACTCCATGGACATCGGGCTTCTCCGTCCATGGGGTTTTCTAGGCAAGAGTACTGGAGTGGGTCCATTTCCTTCTCCAGAGAATCTTCCCAACTCAGGGATCAAACCCAGGTCTCCTGCATTGTAGACAGAAGCTTTTGCCGTCTGAGCCCCCAGGGAAGCAGAGTCCTAAGAGCCAGCAGGGAAGCCAAATGCAGAATGGGGACAGATAAAATTATCTAGAGAGATGCATCGTTTTTGTTTGTCACTTTTTTACTTGACAATTTTTCATTGAAACATAAGTGATTTACAGCGTTGCTTTAGTTTCAGGTGCACCGATTCAGTTTTTATATTAAAAAATGGCGAATGAGAAGAATCGTCTTTCCAAGTAACTTCATCCGTCTCCATTCTGCATTTGTTTATAACTGAAAAGGGTTCACATTTCTCCCCTTAAGTTGTATTTTTTGCTCAGTCAGTCATTTCATGGTGAAATATGACTGTGACCAGTTGCATTTATAAATAGTCATCCTTGATTCAGTAGATTTGGCCCCAGGCCTCTTAGGCCTCTCTGTTTGGATATGCAAATAGATCTCTGAGAGAAGATGCTGACTGTGATGTAAAATTCACTGCATGATCATTGATAATGAGAGGCAAGACTAGGATTTTCTTTTGACGATGAGGACAAATCATTTTCATTTCTTGAATACCTTTTCAAGTGAATTACTATTACTTAACACATTACTTAATGCCAGCTCCTAGCCTCAGGGTGTTTAGTCCCAATCACAGCATTTTTGAAAAACCTACACTCAGATCAGCACTTAATCCATTGTTACCCTTCACTGACTCTTTTCTCTCTTCTTTCCTACAACAGATTGCAGATTGAGCTTAACCAAGAAGCTCGTGGGCTGATCCACACTGACCTGCCTGGCCACGGAAGAGGTTCTGTCGGCCTGGTTGGGCCCCTCGTGGCCGCGGATAACTTGGCTTCACTTGTTGCCTGGGTGGAAAATTCTTCCGATTGAAATATTTTTGCACATGGAGGACAACAGCAAAGAGGCCAACACAGGCTGAGAAGACCAGAGACCTCAAGAATATTCTTTGACCTTGGCCTTCAGGACATTTCCTCTAGTTGGAGTTCTGGACTTGAGAACCCGTTCAATTATTTTCGTTTAGCTATCTGTTTCTATTTTTTTATTTTTATTTTTTTACTTTTCTTTTCCCTACAGCATTGTGTTTGATTGCTGTACTTCAGAAATGGGCCTACAGACCACACAGGGGCCCGGCCAGGGGGCTTCTTTCCTGAAATCTTGGCTTCTCATTTCCCTGGGGCTCTCCTCACAGGTGTCAAAATTCCTGGCGTGCCCTAGTGTGTGTCGCTGTGACAGGAACTTCGTCTACTGTAACGAGCGAAGCTTGACCTCAGTGCCTCTTGGGATCCCGGAGGGCGTCACTGTGCTCTACCTCCATAACAACCAAATTAATAATGCTGGGTTTCCTGCAGAACTCCACAACGTTCAGTCTGTGCACACCGTCTACCTTTACGGCAACCAACTGGACGAATTCCCCATGAACCTCCCCAAGAACGTCCGTGTCCTCCACCTGCAGGAAAACAACATTCAGACCATTTCACGGGCGGCCCTGGCCCAGCTCCTGAAGCTGGAAGAGCTGCACCTGGATGACAACTCCATCTCCACCGTGGGCGTGGAAGATGGAGCCTTCCGCGAGGCCCTGAGCCTCAAGTTGCTGTTCCTGTCCAAGAACCACCTCAGCAGCGTGCCAGTGGGCCTCCCCGTGGACCTGCAGGAGCTGCGTGTGGATGAGAACCGCATCGCCGTCATCTCAGACATGGCCTTCCAGAACCTCACGAGCTTGGAGCGTCTGATCGTGGACGGGAACCTCCTGACCAACAAGGGCATCGCTGAGGGCACCTTTGGCCACCTCACCAAGCTCAAGGAATTCTCCATCGTCCGGAACTCGCTCTCGCGCCCGCCTCCTGACCTCCCAGGTGCACACCTGGTCAGGCTGTACTTGCAGGACAACCAGATCAACCACATCCCTTTGACAGCCTTCTCCAACCTCCGGAAGCTGGAACGGCTGGACATCTCCAACAACCAGCTGCGCGTGTTGACTCAAGGGGTCTTTGACAACCTCTCCAACCTGAAGCAGCTCACCGCTCGGAACAACCCTTGGTTCTGTGACTGCAGCATTAAATGGGTCACGGAGTGGCTCAGACACATCCCCGCCTCGCTCAACGTTCGAGGTTTCATGTGCCAAGGTCCTGAGCAAGTCAGGGGTATGGCTGTGCGAGAGCTGAATATGAATCTGTTGTCTTGCCCCACCACGACCCCTGGCCTGCCTCCCCTCACCCCAGCCCTGACTTCAGCTTCTCCTGTGACTCAGCCCACCACGTTCTCTGCGCCGATCCCCAGCAGAAGCTACACACCCCTGAGTCCCACAGCATCCAAGCCCCCCACGATTCCCGACTGGGATGGCAGAGAAAGGGTGACCCCGCCGCTTTCTGAACGGATCCAACTCTCCATCCGTTTCGTGAATGACACCTCCATCCAAGTCGGCTGGCTCTCTCTCTTCACTGTGATGGCTTATAAGCTCACATGGGTGAAAATGGGCCACAGTTTGGTGGGAGGCATCGTTCAGGAACGCATCGTCAGCGGCGAGAAGCAGCATCTGAGCCTGATAAATCTGGAGCCCAGATCCACCTATCGGATTTGTTTAGTGCCCCTGGATGCGTTTAACTACCGGGCTGTAGAAGACACCGTTTGTTCGGAGGCCACCACCCATGACTCCTATGTGAACAACGGCAGCAACACGGCTTCCAGCCACGAACAGACGACTTCCCACAGCTTGGGCTCCCCGTTTCTGCTGGCGGGCCTGATCGGAGGGGCCGTGATATTCGTGCTCGTGGTCCTGCTCAGTGTCTTTTGCTGGCACATGCACAGAAAGGGGCGCTACACCTCCCAGAAGTGGAAATACAACCGGGGCAGGCGGAAAGACGACTACTGTGAGGCGGGCACGAAGAAGGACAATTCCATCCTGGAGATGACAGAGACCAGTTTCCAGATCGTCTCCTTAAATAACGATCAGCTCCTTAAAGGAGATTTCAGACTGCAGCCCATTTACACCCCAAATGGGGGCATTAATTACACAGACTGCCATATCCCCAACAACATGCGATATTGCAACAGCAGCGTGCCAGACCTGGAGCACTGCCATACGTGACAGACAGAGGCCCAGCGCTACAGAGTGGACGGACGTGGAGACCGCGAGAACATGCACGGGTGTGCACGTACAGACACGCGAGTTACATTTGATAAATGTTACACAGATGCGTTTGTGCATTTGGATACTCTGTAATTTATACGGTGTACTATATAATGGGATTTAAAAAAAAGTGCTATCTTTTCTATTCCAAGTTAATTACAAACAGTTTTGTAACTCTTTGCTTTTTAAATCTAAAAAAAAAAAAAATAGTTGCTGAAGTACTGTACAGGGTTGTACAATGAGAACCCAATGCCAGGGTGAAAGAATGAGTGATTCTTCCTCCTGATGCAATTCACCACTTCACTGTTGATGCTTCAGAACAAATTCGTTTCCTAGCGTTGGTGGTCAGATAAAAGGGCAGGTTAGAGTGGGCTCATCAGAGTAGGGCAGATAATAGTCATAGAACAAGAAATGCACCCCAGATATCTTCCTACTATTTATATACTTCCGGTTCTGGAAGAAGAGTGAAAACCTGTAGAATCTAAGAAAGGAGGTAGTCACCCTGTTTTGACCCAAAGGAGGAAATACAGAAGGCATCTCTGGAGGAAATCAGTTCCTATGAGAGAAGTTAACCTATCCTGGCAGAATCAAGAAAATGAGACAAGATTTGAAAAAAATCTTTGAATCCAGGGGTTGGCTNCAGGAACGCATCGTCAGTGGCGAGAAGCAGCATCTGAGCCTGATAAATCTGGAGCCCAGATCCACCTATCGGATTTGTTTAGTGCCCCTGGATGCGTTTAACTACCGGGCTGTAGAAGACACCGTTTGTTCGGAGGCCACCACCCATGACTCCTATGTGAACAACGGCAGCAACACGGCTTCCAGCCACGAACAGACGACTTCCCACAGCTTGGGCTCCCCGTTTCTGCTGGCGGGCCTGATCGGAGGGGCCGTGATATTCGTGCTCGTGGTCCTGCTCAGTGTCTTTTGCTGGCACATGCACAGAAAGGGGCGCTACACCTCCCAGAAGTGGAAATACAACCGGGGCAGGCGGAAAGACGACTACTGTGAGGCGGGCACGAAGAAGGACAATTCCATCCTGGAGATGACAGAGACCAGTTTCCAGATCGTCTCCTTAAATAACGATCAGCTCCTTAAAGGAGATTTCAGACTGCAGCCCATTTACACCCCAAATGGGGGCATTAATTACACAGACTGCCATATCCCCAACAACATGCGATATTGCAACAGCAGCGTGCCAGACCTGGAGCACTGCCATACGTGACAGACAGAGGCCCAGCGCTACAGAGTGGACGGACGTGGAGACCGCGAGAACATGCACGGGTGTGCACGTACAGACACGCGAGTTACATTTGATAAATGTTACACAGATGCGTTTGTGCATTTGGATACTCTGTAATTTATACGGTGTACTATATAATGGGATTTAAAAAAAAGTGCTATCTTTTCTATTCCAAGTTAATTACAAACAGTTTTGTAACTCTTTGCTTTTTAAATCTAAAAAAAAAAAAAATAGTTGCTGAAGTACTGTACAGGGTTGTACAATGAGAACCCAATGCCAGGGTGAAAGAATGAGTGATTCTTCCTCCTGATGCAATTCACCACTTCACTGTTGATGCTTCAGAACAAATTCGTTTCCTAGCGTTGGTGGTCAGATAAAAGGGCAGGTTAGAGTGGGCTCATCAGAGTAGGGCAGATAATAGTCATAGAACAAGAAATGCACCCCAGATATCTTCCTACTATTTATATACTTCCGGTTCTGGAAGAAGAGTGAAAACCTGTAGAATCTAAGAAAGGAGGTAGTCACCCTGTTTTGACCCAAAGGAGGAAATACAGAAGGCATCTCTGGAGGAAATCAGTTCCTATGAGAGAAGTTAACCTATCCTGGCAGAATCAAGAAAATGAGACAAGATTTGAAAAAAATCTTTGAATCCAGGGGTTGGCTTTCTGACTGGGAACTTGAAAAATCACCCTTCAGGCTCCCCTGGCCTTATGTGAAACAGAAGCCTGAGTCTGGTTTCAGTCGGGCAGGTAGGATACCCCAGCAAGAAAACTCCCTTTAAAAGTATTACTGTTCAAATTATACATCAGGTTGAATCAAATTCAACAGAGATATATTCTAGAATACTTTTTTAGAAGAGGCTAATAAAATAATGGGAAGAATTATATTGAATGGAATTATTTTTGATAATGAGAATTATTTGGGTAGATTCACTGCAGCTATGTCAACATGATATTTAGACCAACAAGGGATCAATGTTTGGAACGTACTAAACTGGTTATTTAAAAACTATTGATACCCTTTAGACAAAAGCACGTAATCAGTGGTCCCATTATACTTTATCAACTAACTTTGTTAGTATCATGTTGAAATAGCTTGAATTAATACCTTTATCCCCTCAGAAATTCTTGTCTTCCAATCACCTCACATATATTTTCATAATTAGCTGTTGATGATACATTTGTTGGTCACCCCTCTGCTAAAAATTTGAAAGAAAACTATGGATGCCAGTCTTCGTTGCACAAAATATCCACACTCACTTTAAAATGCATACTAATTTTTCCTGCTAATAATCCTGTAAGGACACATCAAAGCTGGCAAAATACCGTATTTTTTTAAAGCAATACTGTGTTTCCACCTTGAACTGACTTTGATCTGCTTCCATTTTTTTAAATTTCGTTTATTCCTTTTGAATTGTGGATGTTCCTCTTCTTTGGGAATTGTGAGGGATAATCAATCTTATATTAACAGGATAACAGATGAAAAATGAAGAAGCCTGGGAGGGAAGGCTTGTTCCCCTAATCTTGGCAGCACAGGGCATTGAGCAGAGGGCATGGAGAAGAGAAGGATGGCCAGGCTTAATTCTAGATATTTTTTGAAGCAACGTCCATCTTCAGAAAGCATGTATAATGTCCTCCTTTCCATCCCTTAGATCTAGAAGGGCTATCAATCACATACACACCTTATCTAAAAAGTACACCCTTGGAAAATTATTTTGAAAATCAAGTTTAGGCATTTCAGTCTGTATTGCATATTTCCTTGATCACTGGTCATTATTTTAGGAACCTATGGCGTTAACGTCACAATCATGTTGCTTTGGCTTTCCCTGTCCCTCTTACGTTTAACAAAATAGAACTGTGATGTGTCTTCTTTGTAAAAGTTTAGGTATAAAATGCTATGCAAGTTTTTCTTTATAGTAAGAGCTTTATTTTCTTTAATAATATATCCCCAAGTAGTATGTTTTAATCTCCCTTCTCCCTCAGAATAAGCCGAAAATATAACTGAAGTTATAATGTTGCAGACACAAGAATCGAATCTGTGCAGTCAAGCTGAAATTAACTATGAATTAATTTGAATTAATTCTAAAGTGACTTTGGTTTTCATTTTAGNAAAGAATGAGTGATTCTTCCTCCTGATGCAATTCACCACTTCACTGTTGATGCTTCAGAACAAATTCGTTTCCTAGCGTTGGTGGTCAGATAAAAGGGCAGGTTAGAGTGGGCTCATCAGAGTAGGGCAGATAATAGTCATAGAACAAGAAATGCACCCCAGATATCTTCCTACTATTTATATACTTCCGGTTCTGGAAGAAGAGTGAAAACCTGTAGAATCTAAGAAAGGAGGTAGTCACCCTGTTTTGACCCAAAGGAGGAAATACAGAAGGCATCTCTGGAGGAAATCAGTTCCTATGAGAGAAGTTAACCTATCCTGGCAGAATCAAGAAAATGAGACAAGATTTGAAAAAAATCTTTGAATCCAGGGGTTGGCTTTCTGACTGGGAACTTGAAAAATCACCCTTCAGGCTCCCCTGGCCTTATGTGAAACAGAAGCCTGAGTCTGGTTTCAGTCGGGCAGGTAGGATACCCCAGCAAGAAAACTCCCTTTAAAAGTATTACTGTTCAAATTATACATCAGGTTGAATCAAATTCAACAGAGATATATTCTAGAATACTTTTTTAGAAGAGGCTAATAAAATAATGGGAAGAATTATATTGAATGGAATTATTTTTGATAATGAGAATTATTTGGGTAGATTCACTGCAGCTATGTCAACATGATATTTAGACCAACAAGGGATCAATGTTTGGAACATACTAAACTGGTTATTTAAAAACTATTGATACCCTTTAGACAAAAGCACGTAATCAGTGGTCCCATTATACTTTATCAACTAACTTTGTTAGTATCATGTTGAAATAGCTTGAATTAATACCTTTATCCCCTCAGAAATTCTTGTCTTCCAATCACCTCACATATATTTTCATAATTAGCTGTTGATGATACATTTGTTGGTCACCCCTCTGCTAAAAATTTGAAAGAAAACTATGGATGCCAGTCTTCGTTGCACAAAATATCCACACTCACTTTAAAATGCATACTAATTTTTCCTGCTAATAATCCTGTAAGGACACATCAAAGCTGGCAAAATACCGTATTTTTTTAAAGCAATACTGTGTTTCCACCTTGAACTGACTTTGATCTGCTTCCATTTTTTTAAATTTCGTTTATTCCTTTTGAATTGTGGATGTTCCTCTTCTTTGGGAATTGTGAGGGATAATCAATCTTATATTAACAGGATAACAGATGAAAAATGAAGAAGCCTGGGAGGGAAGGCTTGTTCCCCTAATCTTGGCAGCACAGGGCATTGAGCAGAGGGCATGGAGAAGAGAAGGATGGCCAGGCTTAATTCTAGATATTTTTTGAAGCAACGTCCATCTTCAGAAAGCATGTATAATGTCCTCCTTTCCATCCCTTAGATCTAGAAGGGCTATCAATCACATACACACCTTATCTAAAAAGTACACCCTTGGAAAATTATTTTGAAAATCAAGTTTAGGCATTTCAGTCTGTATTGCATATTTCCTTGATCACTGGTCATTATTTTAGGAACCTATGGCGTTAACGTCACAATCATGTTGCTTTGGCTTTCCCTGTCCCTCTTACGTTTAACAAAATAGAACTGTGATGTGTCTTCTTTGTAAAAGTTTAGGTATAAAATGCTATGCAAGTTTTTCTTTATAGTAAGAGCTTTATTTTCTTTAATAATATATCCCCAAGTAGTATGTTTTAATCTCCCTTCTCCCTCAGAATAAGCCGAAAATATAACTGAAGTTATAATGTTGCAGACACAAGAATCGAATCTGTGCAGTCAAGCTGAAATTAACTATGAATTAATTTGAATTAATTCTAAAGTGACTTTGGTTTTCATTTTAGTCTATTAGCTAGCTCATTTTGACTGTTGCCTTTTTAAAGCTAGGTCCACACAGTGAAGGGAAAAGACAATCTGTGAAAACGATTAGTGTAGCAGTAAGCCATCCGAAATGCAGGACCATGACATGGGGCTTTGTGTATTTAACTGGATAATTCCCTTCCACTGTCCTTTTCTCCTTGGCTGTGTAGATAAAACTATGTGTTCAAATGATGGTACTTTGATTTTTGAAGTTTTTTTTTTCCTTTTATCTACAAAATAATCATTCTCATTTATTTGTATTGTGTGTATAACCTCCAGTGGGATATGTGGCGGCTGAAACAAATGTCTTTGCTTTGAGCGAAGAAGACCAAGGTTAGAGAGGTTTCTATGATGTCTTTATGAGATTCGCAGAATTCTCTGGAGCTTAAGTCCTATGATGGAGACCTGGTCATGTGAAAAGATTAGGGTGATCTGAAACGGTTCCTTTGCTAGAAGGCATTCCTGAAGAGATAGAATCTAGTTAGAGGCTTAATTCTAAGCTTGTGTACGACATGACAGAGACTGCTCAAATCAAGATTGGTCTCCCGTTTGTAGTAGCATACCTGGGACTCTCACCCACACCAGAATAGAAGGCACATCACGGAGTCTGCGCTGTCTTACGTGTCCCAGGAAAACTGCTGAAGGACCATCAGTGGCAGATTCTGCTTTGATTGGCACTTTTGTCATGGGAATGTTTTGCTGATACATCATCTCTATGTTGGACCTCTCTTGCGCTCATCATTGTTATGCATTTTGAGGTTACCAAGAGTCAAAACTGAAGGTGCAGGACAAGACCATGAACCCAGCCACACTTTCCAGTTGAAAAAGAGCTTGATGCTTGTCTGACCCAATGGCGGTGATGTCAGATACCATGTGTCTACTTTTAGAGCTAGTAACTGTTACTGTGCAGAAAAAATTCCAAAAGGAAAAGGCATAACCGGGAGCATACAGATATTGCTGAACATTATTCATACCGAGGGTTGTCATGGATACCTACTTATTTAGGGAGACGTGTTTGAACATGGAGAGGCCCCTAGCTTCTTTCAAACTGTCAAATGCATTAGCAGCTCATCACATGGGAGAAGCAAAAGCAGAGAGAAAAAGGGTGTTCCCCTGACTATTTTTCCTGTGTGAAAAGTGGAAAAAAGTCTACCGTGAGAAATCATGCAGTTTCTAGTTATCTGGATGTTTGTGGAATATTTATTGGATGTTTTCCCTGAGATTTAAAAGAAAAAAAAAAAGGTAAAATGTGACCAGTCTGGTAAAAAGGATGAATAAAATAGCTAATATTATGGCTCCATTTCCTACTGGATCATAATGGTCCTAGTCATTCACAGGAATCAGAACTTCTTCCCCACTGAGGAAGACAAACTCTGGATGTTGTAAGCAAAGTATCCATTCCAGACACAAGATGATACACTTGCTGTCCACCGGAAGCAGATGGCTTGGTCAGCTAATCACACTTGCAGCATCCATTGCAACCTTAGACCTAGAAGTCGTCAATTTCCATTACTTCTTTGCTTGTAACATTTTTCTCACTACCCTGGGAAAAGGAGACAGTGTTTCACTTTAGAATATGAGCATAACGGTTTTGTTCATGATTTACCTTTCCAACTTTATGGGGAAACAGAACAGAAAAGAGCTTCCCAAAGAGGAAGGGATACACAAAGCAAGCCCCAAACCCTCCTTCTTTATTAGTCTTGTCCAGCCCTGCACGATGCACTTTCTTTAAGTCGTGGGGAGCAGCAGTTTACCCGCCTTCTCTAATTTCTCCCTGGGGTTGGGGAGGGTGAAAAGCGAGCTGACAAAGGGGGTGCTTGTCCCTGATTATGGGAGAAAGCTTTGTACACATGGGGTCCTGTTGTTATAACAAAATATCACCTTCTCTTGCTATAGTTTTAGTTTTTCTAGCAGCACACTCAGCAGAAGAGCACAAAGCACGGCCATCACAACAGGCATTTTTAAGCTAGTGTAACACACACACTTGCACACGCACACGCACACTGGGGTGTTCACAGTTACATCCATGGGAGGGAAGATGTATAACCTTTCTGAGGCAAGGTGAAGGCATCGCCACTTGTGTGCCCCTTCTAGGACCAGTATACAGCCGCTGACAGTCAGTCCTGATGATTTGTTTTCGTCTGAGCCGCGTGCTGATTTGCTCCTGATTTCTGTGTAGTGCATTCTCGCTGACAAGGGACTGCAAGGAGGGTGGGAGAGCGCATCACACATCCTCTGAGGCCGGCCGCGTCGCACACTTTGTTAACCAGACGCTTCACTCTACACTCTACAGTACCTTGTTGATATATTCAGTAAAGGCTTATTTTAAAAAGAAACCTCACTGTGTTTATCTGAGTAAGTTCATTGGGTTGCTGCCCATCATTTCTGGGTTCAAGTCAAAGAGAAATGAGAGATGCTTCTGGATGCTGGAGGTTGAAAAGGGTGGAGGAGATAATAGAGTTTTTCACTTTCTCTTTGTTTTAAGGCCATTTGACTCCTGTTTTGTGTGAAGGGTTTATATGAAATCTTCATGTTCTTTTCTACTTCCTGGCTAAACTTATGTTCCTATGAATATCTTTTGAATATACACACCTACCTGAGCATATTATTTTATGTTTGTGAAATCTGTGTTTAGAATATAGATAAATACCAATGTAGTCACCTCATCAGAATAGTCATTTTCCCTTTTTCATAATATATCAATTTAAAATGTCATTTCCCTTAAAAATCCTCATGGTACTTTGTACGTCAGAATTGTTTATGGCTCATCCACCCATACATTCACTGAGCACTCCTGAAAATGTGTTTGTTCCTATGCTCAAGTTCAAGTTGGGATTAATCTCCTGATTTTTCCTGAACCCCCTTTCTCTGACCCCTCTTGGCCATTTTACTAATAATGTAGTTGACAGAGATGGAACCAGGAAATACAGTGATGACACCCCAGTTACTAGTATTAATGATTTGCAAATCTCTGTTGGAGAATTAACCATGAAAGTGCAAGAGGGTGATCCATATTAAATTTGGGAGATTTTACATACAACATCTACATATTCTTGGTTACTTTTGCCAAGAGGTACAGACTTTTTACTCTATGGAGACTAGATCCTTAGTCAAGGGATACCGTTCATTCATAAAGGTTTAGGAGACATCAGCCTTGCCCTAGGCGTGGTCTGAGTTCAGAGGTTTGATAGAAGAATAAAATATAGGCGTGGCCAAGTCAGGAATATCTTCCCCTCCACCATGTTTCTAAAGAACCTCCTTTGTTCACCCCGTGTATTTACTTCTCATCTACTTTTTACAGAGCACGTTGTTAGGTTCTACTGGGGATTCAGAGAAAAACACGACTCCGCTGCTAAGAAGCCCACAGACTGTGTAATAAACTTGTTGTTTTTTTTTTTAAACACATCCCAGTGTCTCAGAGCTCATGTAATAACTTGACATTCTCTCATTAAAAACAATGGAATATCTAAGATACGAGAGGTGTACATACCTGTTGATAAGTGTGATAACGCATCAAAGTTGTATGTTAGATAGAAAAATGATAGATGACTTTGGTGTTTAGTAGAGGAAGCAAGGTGACAGTGCCTTAATAAAATCAGACTTTAATTGAGTTAACTTTTCAAGTTTACACCAAGTCGTTGAAAATTTCAGAATTGCTTGGTGATTACAGACAGCAACCTCTCATAGTCCCACTGAGCACCAGAATGAAAATCAATCCAAAATAATAATAATGGTGCCTGACTCCTTAACTGTTTTCTTGCTTCTAAATTGTTTGACTAGCCTTAAGACTGGCTAGTCCTGAGGACAAATTCTTAGTGTTTAAAATTTTAATGATGGAGGTATCACAACTTCACCCAGTGGACACATTCACTATTTTTTGTGTGACAAATCAATATCTTTACAAACCTCCAAATATCTTTGAATTTCCTTGGTCATCCACTCCTAGATTTTAACAGTAGTTCTGTTTTTGTGATTATTTGATGTCTGCACACTAATGTGACTTGAAAGCTTCAGATGGAATAAAGCTCTGTGTATATCCACAGGGTGAGCTGAGAGAAGTATTAAAAGGACTTGAGTCAGGTTATTTTGGGTAATGAATTTGTTTCATACTTGAGAGGTTGCTTTAAATATTTTGTAAATCCTGCTGAAGAGGCTCATATGTCAGAATCTATTAGGGTGTTAGCAAACTGGCTTCTGGAGTTAGACCTTTTTTTCATAGCACAAATATAGAAGAATGTTTGCTTTAGAGGCTATTATACAAGCTTTATTTCATTAGTGTTACAGAAAGTCAAGGGTAAAGAATTTTTAATGTTTAACTCCAAACCGAGTGTCACTGGAACACACACACCAATGATCTCATTTGTCCACGTCCTTGGTATGAGGTCTAAACTAGATGAACGTTTCAATGGACCCTCTAGGGGAATTCTTATTCTTTGCCATAATAAGCTTCTATTGTGGGTCCATCTTTCCGCAATCAAATATAAAACTGTGCTGGATCAGAGAGTCTATTAAACTCCCTGTTTTGAGTTAGTATGGGTCTTCGTTAGTTTTGTTTCCATTCAGCAAATATTCGCTGAGACCAGGTAAGTTTTGGTGCTGAGTAAGACAGTTTTCCAGCAGACTTAACTTTGCATCATCAAAAATCTTTCCTGGAAGCTGCTAGTGTTCACCTCATAGCCTAGCCTATTTCCCCCTCTTTGCCTTCTTGGAGAGCTCCCCTCCTCTGTGCATGGAATTCTCCAGACAAGAGTACTGGAGTGGTTAGACCTTCCCTTCTCCAGGGGATCTTCTGTCAACCCAGGGATCAGACCTGAATCTCCTGCATTGCAGGCAGATTCTTTGCCATCTGAGCTACCAGAGAAACCCTTGGAGAGTTCAGGCACCTGTAAAACAATCAGCTAACAAGCCTGGTTCCGGTGCTTAATCTCTCAAATGTGCGACGCGGTTAAGACCCTTCCTCTCCTCTCTCTTCACCTCAGCCTTGCCAGAGGGACAAAGGGTAATAATCTACAAAGAATACCCGGTGTGACACTGACTGAATTTCAAAATGTTTCATTAGTGTGACCTTAAGAGAGAAATTAAACTGTTTGTGTAACATACATGTCCTGCCACACACTGCTGCCTGAGGCTCCTCACCGGTGTTTCCTCCTCATGCGTTATGGACTCTGGATCAGATATATATTTTAAATGAGCAAATGAATTAAAATCTTTAAGTCTAACTCCAAAGATCTCAAGCACCTTGTCTGGTAGCATTTTTCTCGCTCAAGATACAATTCAAATGCACCACCACCCCCAACAAGCGTTGACTTGGAAAGCTTCTTGGGTCACGCCTATCCACGATGTGAGCTCTCTGTGCGTTTACTCCAGCAGTTACTTTCCTGTCTGTGGCAATGATAGTTTTGAACCTTTCCTGGGTCTGTTTCATGCCTATGTTCTGGATTCCGGGAGACGGAGCACATATTCTATCGACAGTTGTGTCTCATCCAGTGCTGAGGACGGTGTCCAGCCCCTGGCACATACCCAACACGTGCTTCTGGAGAAAATGTGATTGGAGGACAGGGTGCCCAGTGGTGACATCAGGCTCTCTGTGGAGTCAGCTCTTCACACACAGCAGCATCTCAGAAAACAGATACCCAGCCAATCTACTCTAGCTGGATTTTTTTCTTTTTAAGCCTCAGAAAGAGCTGTAGAATTGTGAATTATGTAGAATAAGTTTTGCTCAAAAGCAAAACATATATTTCCTTTAATATTTTTTGGTAACCCATTGCTATTTTTTGCAGAATTTTGGTTTTGTGACTATACGGTAGTCACACATTAACTGATATGAAAGTTTGAAATGGACTCAGGATATGTTTGAGAGAACTATTAAAGTGATTCGAAGAATATTTTACACACCACCTCAAAACTGAGCCAGCTTGCAAAAGGGATATAAAGTGTTATCTTTAAGAATCTTCTTGCAACACAATGTCACCATCACGAAAAATATGCAAAGTATTAGGCCTCACAGAGTCAAAGAAAAAAACATTTTGACAGTTTGCTGCTGCTGCTGCTAAGTCGCTTCAGTCGTGTCCNGTTAGACCTTTTTTTCATAGCACAAATATAGAAGAATGTTTGCTTTAGAGGCTATTATACAAGCTTTATTTCATTAGTGTTACAGAAAGTCAAGGGTAAAGAATTTTTAATGTTTAACTCCAAACCGAGTGTCACTGGAACACACACACCAATGATCTCATTTGTCCACGTCCTTGGTATGAGGTCTAAACTAGATGAACGTTTCAATGGACCCTCTAGGGGAATTCTTATTCTTTGCCATAATAAGCTTCTATTGTGGGTCCATCTTTCCGCAATCAAATATAAAACTGTGCTGGATCAGAGAGTCTATTAAACTCCCTGTTTTGAGTTAGTATGGGTCTTCGTTAGTTTTGTTTCCATTCAGCAAATATTCGCTGAGACCAGGTAAGTTTTGGTGCTGAGTAAGACAGTTTTCCAGCAGACTTAACTTTGCATCATCAAAAATCTTTCCTGGAAGCTGCTAGTGTTCACCTCATAGCCTAGCCTATTTCCCCCTCTTTGCCTTCTTGGAGAGCTCCCCTCCTCTGTGCATGGAATTCTCCAGACAAGAGTACTGGAGTGGTTAGACCTTCCCTTCTCCAGGGGATCTTCTGTCAACCCAGGGATCAGACCTGAATCTCCTGCATTGCAGGCAGATTCTTTGCCATCTGAGCTACCAGATAAACCCTTGGAGAGTTCAGGCACCTGTAAAACAATCAGCTAACAAGCCTGGTTCCGGTGCTTAATCTCTCAAATGTGCGACGCGGTTAAGACCCTTCCTCTCCTCTCTCTTCACCTCAGCCTTGCCAGAGGGACAAAGGGTAATAATCTACAAAGAATACCCGGTGTGACACTGACTGAATTTCAAAATGTTTCATTAGTGTGACCTTAAGAGAGAAATTAAACTGTTTGTGTAACATACATGTCCTGCCACACACTGCTGCCTGAGGCTCCTCACCGGTGTTTCCTCCTCATGCGTTATGGACTCTGGATCAGATATATATTTTAAATGAGCAAATGAATTAAAATCTTTAAGTCTAACTCCAAAGATCTCAAGCACCTTGTCTGGTAGCATTTTTCTCGCTCAAGATACAATTCAAATGCACCACCACCCCCAACAAGCGTTGACTTGGAAAGCTTCTTGGGTCACGCCTATCCACGATGTGAGCTCTCTGTGCGTTTACTCCAGCAGTTACTTTCCTGTCTGTGGCAATGATAGTTTTGAACCTTTCCTGGGTCTGTTTCATGCCTATGTTCTGGATTCCGGGAGACGGAGCACATATTCTATCGACAGTTGTGTCTCATCCAGTGCTGAGGACGGTGTCCAGCCCCTGGCACATACCCAACACGTGCTTCTGGAGAAAATGTGATTGGAGGACAGGGTGCCCAGTGGTGACATCAGGCTCTCTGTGGAGTCAGCTCTTCACACACAGCAGCATCTCAGAAAACAGATACCCAGCCAATCTACTCTAGCTGGATTTTTTTCTTTTTAAGCCTCAGAAAGAGCTGTAGAATTGTGAATTATGTAGAATAAGTTTTGCTCAAAAGCAAAACATATATTTCCTTTAATATTTTTTGGTAACCCATTGCTATTTTTTGCAGAATTTTGGTTTTGTGACTATACGGTAGTCACACATTAACTGATATGAAAGTTTGAAATGGACTCAGGATATGTTTGAGAGAACTATTAAAGTGATTCGAAGAATATTTTACACACCACCTCAAAACTGAGCCAGCTTGCAAAAGGGATATAAAGTGTTATCTTTAAGAATCTTCTTGCAACACAATGTCACCATCACGAAAAATATGCAAAGTATTAGGCCTCACAGAGTCAAAGAAAAAAACATTTTGACAGTTTGCTGCTGCTGCTGCTAAGTCGCTTCAGTCGTGTCCGACTCTGTACGACCCCACAGACGGCAGCCCACCAGGCTCCCCCATCCCTGGGATTCTCCAGGCAAGAACACTGGAGTGGGTTGCCATTTCCTTCTCCAATGCATGAAAGTGAAAAGTGAAAGTGAAGTCACTCAGTCGTGTCCGACCCTCAGTGACCCCATGGACTGCAGCCTACCAGGCTCCTCCGTCCATGGGATTTTCCAGGCAAGACAGAATGAATTCTTCACATAGAAAAAACAGAGTTAGATTTTTTGTTTGTTTGTTTCCATCAGCAATATCAAAAGGGACAGTCATTATTCACTGTGTCACATGCTATACCAAAAATACAGCATATATCATTTAAAGGTTCACATTGTATTATCTTGGTTATTACCATGAGAGTAAATAGTCTCTCCTAGAAATGATATTCCCATAGAAAAGGAAGCAGTGGAGAGTGATAATTATTCACATTTGTATCAAGCTGATTTTTTTTTTTTGGAAACCTGCCTTTGTCACTGACCTGCCAGTTGGCCTTGCCCATAACTTACACTTTAAGAGGTTACCAGTTTCTTTTACCTTAGATGGAGACAGCAAAGACTAACACACATGTTGGCTGAGAGAACTGGAGGCATGCATAGCAGTTACTGGGCTTCCCTAGTGGCTCAGCTGGTAAAGAATTCACCTGCAATGTAGGAGACCTGGGTGCGATCCCTGGGTCAGAAAGATCCCCTGGAGAAGGGAATGGCAATCCACTCCAGTACTCTTGGCTGGAGAATCCCATGGACAGAGGAGCCCAGCAAGCCCCAGGCCGTGGGGTTGCAAAAAGTCAGACACAACTGTGACTGACGCACGGAGCAGTTAGTGGGCTTCCCAGGAGGCACTGGTGGTAAAAAGCCTGCCGTCAATGCAGGAGACGTAAGCATCTCAGGTCCAGTTCCGGGCTCGGGAGGCTCCCCTGGGGGAGGGCATGGCAGCCCACTCCAGTATTCTTGCCTGGAGAATCCCCATGGACAGAGGACGCTGGGGGGCTACAGTCCATGGGATCACAGAGTCAGACATGACTGAAGCGACCTAGCACGCAAGCATAGTAGTTAACGCATCATCTGGGATTGAAATAAATGCCATTCAGCCTCTGTATTTCCCAGACACCCAGTTCACAAGCACAGGGTGACATGTTGCCAACTTGACAGAGTGAAATGAAGCTTCTTGAGGATTAAGATCAGAATAATTATTAGAATTATTAAAATCAGATTGTTAGGAATCATCTATTTAGAGGTAGTTAGCCTTCAAAATCCCACATCACCGTGTATAACCATTCTCAATACAAGTCTGAAAGGAAGGTTTTTCATTTTCTCTGTTCTTTTTTTCATGTACCAGGCTTCCCAAGTGGTACAGTGGTGAAGAATCTACCTGTCAGTACAGGAGATGCAAGAGACTTGGCTTCAATCCCTGGGTCAGGATGATGCCTTTGGTAGGAACTGGCAACCCACTCCAGTGTTCTTGTCTGGGAAATTCCATGGACAGAGAAGCCTGGTGGGCTACAGTCCACGGGGTCTCAAAGGGGTCTCAAATGAGCACACACATTCTTTTTTTCTTGATCAGTTGTGGAAAAGGAGATTTCCTAGCACAACACAAAGCAATACCAGACCTTCTGTCTCATTGGTGAGTGGGATCCATCAAACAGGATAGAATACTGTCCTGCAAAGAGGGCCAGCTTCTTTGTAGTGTAGCTTTTCCACCTCTGATCTGCAGAGGACAGGTAGGCATGGTTATCCTGAAATTAATTCAGGAACTATCTCACATGGGTGAGTATCAGAACGAGTGTTCCAAAGACATCAAGAAATTGAAGCGCTTAACAAAAAATCAAGGTAATAACTCTCTGTTTCAGAAATCTATAATGGTAAATGACACAGGTGTATTTCATCCTGCCACACCGCAGGCTGTGGCGGTGTGCATGCACGCTCGATTGAGGATGGGCTGGTGACAGCCGGATGGAAGAGGCCTGTAATGGGTCTGCAGTGCAGATGCTACAGTCTACCAGCTGTCACACAGTTCCTTTCTGCAATCAATACCATTCTTGGTTTTGTAATCTAGTTGTAATTAAGAAACACGCATCCTCCTCAGCTGTTTTTTTCTCCCCCCCTTCTGTATACTTTCTGCTCATGGTTGTTAAAACAGTCTCAAAGCAGCTCCCTCACCGGGGTTTATACTAGCCTTATTTTCTTTTTAATCCCATCTTTCCTTGATCAATAAATACAGAAGGTCAAATATTCTGATGCTAAGGGAAGAAAAAATAAATGCTTTCTATTCTAGTCCTAGACTGCAGAGTGTAATTGGTTTCACACCAGTTCTTTGATAGTTGTAAGACGATGCTACCAATCCCATGGTCTGGAGCCAATTTCTCTTCTGTTTGGGTCAGTGTCTGTTTTAATAGATTGGCCCACAGCTCTTTCTATTGTTAAATATTTCACACAGTGGAGACCTTGGTTAGTTGGAATACAGGGTGCTCCTGAAGTGTATCTGAAGTAAGGGAAAAACAATTGTTTTGTCATAGAGGCCAATTACACCTGATAGAGACCAGCAGCTTCTATACAGCCTGCTGGGTGGGAAGCCAAATTACTGAAAGATCGTGAATTGTTTTCATTCTGAGTTCAAAGCTTTCGAGAGCCTGATTCATCCTTGCTGCATCCCATACTAATGTTTGGGCCTTGGACACATTTGTGCTTCAATTCTCTCATATGTACAAAGGGTAATTGCAAAATTTACCTCAGCAACAATATAGCACCATGCTTGACACATGCCAGGTGCTCAATAATTGTCACTTACTTTCTGGATATATATGGAATTAATGTCCAAACTCTGAGCTACATAGTTCAACTCTCTCTTGCATTTTGAGTGTGACCATTCACTTCTCAGGCTTCTCTTTTATATTTGAATGCATCAGAGTTTGGTTGATTTTTTAAAGTTTTTTAAATTCTGTTTCATCCATGTTAATTTTTCTTTTAAGTTTAGCTTTAGTTAATTAGACTGCTTTATGTCCTATGTTCCTATCAATTTTACAAAAAATGTGTAGGGCGTGGAAAGCAGGGAGCATTCCCTCAGTTTCATTGATTTTATCATAAAGACTGGCATGTCTCCTATTAGCTATAACAAGAGTAAACTCAGTATGTCTGGGAAGCAACAAGCACAGTTATGAAAAGTACAAGTTGTGGGATCACAACTCCCACTTTGTACCGGTGTGACATTATTTAAAGTCTCTGAGCCTCAGTTTCCTCCCATGTGAAACCAGGTACTAAAACTTATGAAGACTCAGTGAGATAATTTATTTCAAGAGCTCAGTGCAGTGACAGGGATTCATTCGTAACCACTACTGCCGAAAAATTACAAATGAATAAAAAGTAAGAAAGTGGAACAAAGCTCTTTCTGATGAATACAACTACCTTCCCTTTAAAGCAGGAAAATTCAAGCAATACTACTAAGTAGACACATTTATAAAATACTTTATCTCAACGAAAAATATCAAAGGTAGATTTCCCTACAATTATATAAGGCAAAATTGTTTCTTAAAATATTAAATTCATCTGTATCTTTGCTGGCCTTTTATACAATAGCTATTAAACTTTAAATATCCAACAGAAAATTATGAGAAGAATATCCAGGAAAATGATGATTGATAAATGTTTATTTTAGATGAAATGAAACAGATTCTATCCCTGACTCTGCCATTTCTTATCTTTAAACCTTCAAAAAGTATACAGTTGTAGTCTAAAAAAAATAAAGGACAAGTATTTCAAATAATTAGAAAATGCTTCTTTTCAGGACCTTCAATATATTTATAGAACCACTGTTTAGATAACAGTGGGATATTAATTTCAAAATGTTTAGCCTCAATATCATTACCTAAGAATCCCTGCAGTAAACAGTAAACATTACCTCTATTTGATTACATCATACATCTGAATTTAATAATGGATATATTGTTTTATTAAAGATGTTCCCTAATGCAGACTTTATAATAGCTTATAACAGACTGACTGATACTTTAGATGAATAACTTTATAATTTTTATTGGAGCATTTAGGTAATTTCTTCTGGAGTAGGAAATAGCAACCCACTCCAGTATTCTTGCTTGGAAAATTCCATGAACAGAGGAGCTTGGCGAGTCCAGTCCATGGGGTTGCAAAGAGCCTGACGCGGCAGCGCAGACACGCGCGCGGGCGCAGCTGGCTCAGGGCGCTCACAGTCCCAGCTGCGCGGCAGAGCGGAGCGGCCACACAGCCCGGACACCCGCTCTTTTTAAAGAGTATTCTCCCACAAAGACAGGCATCACGGCTTGTCAGTTGTACGGGGAATTTAAATGAAGGGTTTCGGAAAGTCATCCATGGAGCTCAGGTTGAGACATCTCTGTCTGTTTACCTTTTTCAGTTCAGTCGCTCAGTCGTGTCCGACTCTCTGCGACCCCATGAACTGCAGCACGCCAGGCCTCCCTGTCCACCACCAGCTCCCGGAGTCCGCTCAGACTCACGTCCATCGAGGCAGTGATGCCATCCAGCCATCTCATCCTCTGTCGTCCCCTTCTCCTCCTGCCCCCAATCCCTCCCAGCCTCAGAGTCTTTTCCAATGAGTCAACTCTTCGCATGAGGTGGCCAAAGTACTGGAGTTTCAGCTTTAGCATCATTCCTTCCAAAGAAATCCCAGGGCTGATCTCCTTCAGAATGGACTGGTTGTCAACCTGTTATTTACAATTCTTATTCATTAGCTCTTTATTAAGTTTTTAAAGTCCATTAATTCTAGAAAGGGAATTTAATAAAATGAAACAAAATTAGTAAAATAATTATTTTTTAATGTTAAGTAAACATTGGTCTGCCTTTATAAAAGACCAAAATAGCATTTTAAAAATGATTTATCAAAGTCAACATCATGCAATTATTTAATAGTATTTTTACAAACATTAAATTTCTACCTAGCAGTTTAGAAACATCTCAAATACTACTTAAATATAAATAAGTCATAGATGGAGTCGCCTCAAGGAAAAACACATTCTTATTAGTCTTAACTATTTTTCCATAGTGAGGGAAATTCAAAACTTCAGGGATATGTTTTGGAAAGCATTTATTTTAATAAAGATAGAATTTATTAATGAAAGAATTACTATAATGAGTCTATTTTAAAAAGCTAAGGTGATCTGAAAAGTCTTAACAAACCAACAAAAACAACATAAGGAAGAAAGAAAGAAAAACAAAGTGATTATATTACATTACCACTATTTTAACAGGCAAATGCACACACACACACACACACACAAATAAAAAGCATAAACATATATTTTACAGCAGAGTGATCAAAGTACAGACCAGGAAATAATGGAGTTAAGCACATTTATTTATTTTTTTTACAGAAAAAGAGGCACTGTGTATTATGGACATAAGTGTAAACATATTTAAATATATAAATCATTTATGGCATGGTTTAAGTTAAAATAATCAGGGTTCATTTAGAAAATATGAGAATATTTACATCTCACCCTGGAAGTTATTAAAACATTAACAAGTCGTTTATGAATCCTCTAAGTACTAGGAAGTTGAACTGCTGTAATTGAAACTTGTCTAAGAGACTTCCCTGGGGGTCCACTGGTTGAGTCCCGCTTCCGATGAAAGGGACAGGAGTTCCATCCCTGCTCCAGGAATAAGACCCCACGGGCCACTGGGCAGCTGAGTCCACATGCCACAAAGCCACAGCAAGAGGCCGTGCAGCGCAGAGAAGACCCAGCACTGCCAACATTTAAAAAAGAAAAAGGTTGGTTAGGAATCCCCATGGCATAAGATACATGAGAGTGTGAGACGATGGGAAAAGCCTTGGTTTTGGAGTTCAAATGCTTTGAACTTGGCTTTGTTCATTCACTTACCAGCTATTTTCCCTAGCCAATAACTAACTTCTTTAATACTTGTTTGTTTTATATATATATATATATATTTAAAGATATAATAAAAACATCTACCATGGTGTTGCTGTGAGAATTCATTGAAATTTACGAGAAGAGCATCTAGTTCATAGCAGTCACTTAGCTGTATTAACCGCATCCAACCTCTTCCTGTAATTTCTGGTCTCTTTCCGTTCCTTTGCTATCCCTTCCGGTAGAACTAAGTGCCTTCCTGTACTCCTGTCATGGGTGCTCATGGTATGCCCGTCCAGGAGATCCTCAGCTAGAGAGAGATGCTGTTTCTTTAGTCCAGGAGTGATGCAGCTTTGAGCAAGGACCCATCGATGCTGCCATAGTTTGGGTATGCTCATTTATTGCTTGAATTATTACTTTAAGATTTAAAACACAGTCATTTCCTTTGGCATTTCTGTAGATATCTCTGGGAGAGCTGGTGAAGCATGTTTGCAAATTTCACATGACGCACTCTCTCAACGGTATAACAGTAAGGTTAACTCTATGCAGCCCATAAAAGAAAGAAAGTGAAGCCACGCAGTCATGTCCAACTCTTTGCAATTCCATGGACTGTAGCCTGCCAGGCTTCTCCATACATGGGATTTTCCAGGCAAGAATACTGGAGTGGGTTGCCATTTCCTTCTCCAGGGGATCTTCCCAACCCAGGGATGAACCCAGATTTCCTGCATTGCATGCAGACGCTTTAGCATCTGAGTCACTAGGGAAGCCATATGCAGCCCAGTTGTCATTTAAAAGGAGTTTAAATTCCCTGTTGACTTTCCTCTTTGTTCTGTCATCCTCCACTCTGCTTGGAGTTGCCACCAGTGTCTTCATTCCCTTGATACCAGGCATCATTACCAAAAGGAGTCCATGTTACCAAAATTTTCAAGAAGTGGAGCATTTACCAGCTATTATGATGGAAGTTAGGGATATGTGTCTTATCCCAACATAAGAATTAGCAGTAGAGGATGGAACAAGACAACTGAGTACAGCTGGAGAGAGGAAAGATGAAGTCCGGAGCAGAGGCCACTAAGATGAATAGCCACCAGAAGGGATGCCAATTTCGGAGCAACATTAAGGAGAGCAAGACATGCCTGTGTGGCCGGCTGTCCAGAAAGAGCTCGGTGCTGTTGGTGGAAAGCTTGAGCCTAAAGAGAGAGTGGGCCTTCCTTGGTGGCTCAGTGGTAAAGAACCTGCCTGCCAATGCAGGAGATATGGGTTTGATCCCTTGGTTGGAAAGATCCCTGGAGAAGGAAATGGCAACCCACTCAAGTATTCTTGCCCAGGAAATCCCATGGACAGAGTAGTCTGGTGGGCTATAGTCCAGACGGTGGCAAACAGAGCTGAACACAACTTAGTGACTAAACAAAGGCCAAGAAAGAATATTCACCTCTATCCTCTTCTCCAGGTCATCATCACCATTGCCTGGTGACAGTTGTCTTGGTCTGGGTATTTCATTGCTACTTCGATCAGCTCAGAGCGGTCAAGTCCTCTTACACATGGACTGCAGGTTCAGTTTAGGCTTCATTTAAGATTTCATAGCAGCTTCCTTTCTCCCCCTCCCCTGACCTTCCTTCTTATTCATCCCTTTCCCAGCTGTGGATTGCAAGAGTCCTTGCAAATAAGTCTTTTGCCTGCTGATCTGGCAGCCTTCCCTGGAAGCCTCCTTCTTGAGCCTCCTGCTCAAGGTTTAAATTTCACTGCAGGTCCAACTATCATTTTATGAAAGGGTGAGGCTGAACTTAAAGGTGTTCCTTACTTATCGAAAAACATAAAGTATAACTAACTTCATGTTATAACTTATGACTGCTTAATTCTATGTATTTAAATGATGTCCATGAACCTATGCACGGCCCAAGTTTTGATTTATTTTTATAGCAACTCTATTTTGATTAACCATTATTTGGCATTTTCCCTTCTATGATGACTGTCAAATTTCTAAGAAACTCACCCTAATGTACCCTGAGTGAAAATTTAAAAACACAAAGTATAAGAAACAAAAGTAGTCAGCATTCAATTCTTTGAAGCCATGTGAAACCNAAGACAACTGAGTACAGCTGGAGAGAGGAAAGATGAAGTCCGGAGCAGAGGCCACTAAGATGAATAGCCACCAGAAGGGATGCCAATTTCGGAGCAACATTAAGGAGAGCAAGACATGCCTGTGTGGCCGGCTGTCCAGAAAGAGCTCGGTGCTGTTGGTGGAAAGCTTGAGCCTAAAGAGAGAGTGGGCCTTCCTTGGTGGCTCAGTGGTAAAGAACCTGCCTGCCAATGCAGGAGATATGGGTTTGATCCCTTGGTTGGAAAGATCCCTGGAGAAGGAAATGGCAACCCACTCAAGTATTCTTGCCCAGGAAATCCCATGGACAGAGTAGTCTGGTGGGCTATAGTCCAGACGGTGGCAAACAGAGCTGAACACAACTTAGTGACTAAACAAAGGCCAAGAAAGAATATTCACCTCTATCCTCTTCTCCAGGTCATCATCACCATTGCCTGGTGACAGTTGTCTTGGTCTGGGTATTTCATTGCTACTTCGATCAGCTCAGAGCGGTCAAGTCCTCTTACACATGGACTGCAGGTTCAGTTTAGGCTTCATTTAAGATTTCATAGCAGCTTCCTTTCTTCCCCTCCCCTGACCTTCCTTCTTATTCATCCCTTTCCCAGCTGTGGATTGCAAGAGTCCTTGCAAATAAGTCTTTTGCCTGCTGATCTGGCAGCCTTCCCTGGAAGCCTCCTTCTTGAGCCTCCTACTCAAGGTTTAAATTTCACTGCAGGTCCAACTATCATTTTATGAAAGGGTGAGGCTGAACTTAAAGGTGTTCCTTACTTATCGAAAAACATAAAGTATAACTAACTTCATGTTATAACTTATGACTGCTTAATTCTATGTATTTAAATGATGTCCATGAACCTATGCACGGCCCAAGTTTTGATTTATTTTTATAGCAACTCTATTTTGATTAACCAGTATTTGGCATTTTCCCTTCTATGATGACTGTCAAATTTCTAAGAAACTCACCCTAATGTACCCTGAGTGAAAATTTAAAAACACAAAGTATAAGAAACAAAAGTAGTCAGCATTCAATTCTTTGAAGCCATGTGAAACCGAGTTTATCAATTCTACATGAAAATAAAAATATCTATGAAAAAGATAATCAAAATGATTGTTAAGAGAAGTGTCTCCTGTGAATAGATGAAAACAAACGAAATAAAAAGAATTCCTGAAAGTAGGCAGCTGCTACTCTGAAACAATTTTCTATTATGTTTCTCTTATATTATGTAGAATAACAATGTTCTCTTATTTTAACTATCCCTGCAGGATCCCCTGATTTTCTCAATCAACCTCTGGAAACTGGGAAAATGGCCCCTTTCATTCACCATTGTCCTATTTGCTTCTTCCAGCCTCAATACTCCTTGACACATTCAGTTTAGCAGATGGCAAGTTGTTTATGAACATACCCTCTCATTAGGTTGACAAAATCTTGACAAGAATGAAAGCGAATTGAATTTTCTATCTGAAATGGTTTATGCTTTTAAAATAAGGAGCTCATCTTGGTAGCAGTTTACCCTCATGGGTGGAAAGATGAATATTACAGGCCATCAGGTATTCAAGGTACCAGATGTGTATAANTTCAGTTTAGCAGATGGCAAGTTGTTTATGAACATACCCTCTCATTAGGTTGACAAAATCTTGACAAGAATGAAAGCGAATTGAATTTTCTATCTGAAATGGTTTATGCTTTTAAAATAAGGAGCTCATCTTGGTAGCAGTTTACCCTCATGGGTGGAAAGATGAATATTACAGGCCATCAGGTATTCAAGGTACCACATTTGCTTTCTATAACACAAACAGAAGATGGGGCCCCACCAATGATTCTGAAACGTATGATTTACTTGCCTTTTGAAGGTGCCCGAAGAGTGGTAGCAGTGGATGGTCTGCCTCCTCCCCTGCTGGAGAGCTTTTGAGTTTTCTCCTGATTATTGCTAGAATTAGAGTGGATAGCGAGAATCATACTTACAGACTGTTGCTATCATCAAGGGCATCACCCATTTTAAAGATGAGATAACTGAAGCCCACTGTAAGGTGGTGGACCATTCTGCAGATAAAACCGAGGAAATCTAAAAATGACCAACCTGCGCTCTTTATTTCCAAAACTATATCTTTTATCAGGATAGCAAGGCACTCCAAGGATTAATGACCCAACCATCCTTCTGGGAACACGCAGTCATGCAATTACCAGCTTTTAATGAAGATCATGACCCAGATTCCCCAGGGAAGTAAAATTTAGTCACAAAAGTGTATGTGTAGGAAGTGTTAGATACCTTGAGATTTTGTTTTATTTAATCCTTGGGAAATCCACTGACAGGTTTCCCTCTAGAAGCAAATTAGAAGAGGCTGAATTCATTAATAATGATAATAAAGACTAAGTTGTCTCATTAAGGTCTTTGCCATTATAGAACCATTGTGCTGTGTTGTGCTAAGTCGCTTCAGTCGTGTCTGACTCTTTGCAACCCTATGGACCATAGGCCACCAGGGTCCTCTGTCCATGGGATTCCTCCAGGCAAGGATATTGGAGTGGGTTTTCATGCCCTCTTCCAGGAGATCTTCCCAACCCAGGGACTGATCCTGCCACCTTAGGACACCTGCATTGGCAGGCGAGTTCTTTATCACTGGTGCCACCTGGGAAACCCAGAACCACTGGCTGCCATAAATGTCATACTTTTAAATAATGTGTCTTGTGAATATTACTACATCGTTATACATGTTCTGGATTCTCAGTGATCAGGTTCGGTCTTTTATGAGAGTCTCGCTTTGCAAAGAAACTGAAGCCCCTTGATTAAAACATACAAACAACCAAAATGACCTGGCAAATGCTTCATGACAAGCTGCCTGCTCGTCTTTCCCACAAAGAGCGTGAGAAAATTAGCGTGAATGTTTCTAAAGTATAGAGATCACCTTGGGATTTTCTATAGCACAGATGAGGTGTGGAAATCCTGACCTGGCTTCTTACTAATCATGTGACTTTGGGCAAGTTGTTTAAACTNACTCACGTCCATCGAGGCAGTGATGCCATCTAGCCATCTCATCCTCTGTCGTCCCCTTCTCCTCCTGCACCCAATCCCTCCCAGCATCAGAGTCTTTGCCAATGAGTCAACTCTTTGCATGAGGTGGCCAAAGTACTGGAGTTTCAGCTTCAGCATCATTCCTTCCAAAGAAAGCCCAGTGTTGATCTCCTTCAGAATGGACTGGTTAGATCTCTTTGCAGTCCAAGGGACTCTCAAGAGTCTTCTCCGACACCATAGTTCAAAAGCATCAATTCTTTGGAGCTCAGTTTTCTTCACAATCCTGGTGAAAACATTACATCTGAGAAGTGTGCTCAACAAATTGATGAGTTCCAGTAACANTGCGACCCCATGAATCGCAGCACACCAGGCCTCCCTGTCCATCACCATCTCCCAGAGTTCACTCAGACTCATGTCCATTGAGGCAGTGATGCCATCCAGCTGTCTCATCCTCTGTCGTCCCCTTCTCCTCCTGCCCCCAATCCCTCCCAGCATCAGAGTCTTTTTCCAATGAGTCAACTCGTCGCATGAGGTGGCCAAAGTACTGGAGTTTCAGCTTCAGTATCATTCCTTCCAAAGAAAGCCCAGTGTTGATCTCCTTCAGAATGGACTGGTTGGATCTCTTTGCAGTCCAAGGGGCTCTCAAGAGTCTTCTCCAACACCATAGTTCAAAAGCATCAATTCTTTGGAGCTCAGTTTTCTTCATAATCCTGGTGAAAACATTACATCTGAGAAGTGTGCTCAACAAATTGATGAGTTCCAGTAACAACTGCAATGCCCGCAGCTGACATGAGTCAACAGAAAGAGCCCAGTTCTTCTCTGAGACGATGCCCAACCTTAAGTTGCATAACCATTACTTAAAAGTTGAACAAATTGAGCTACACAGTTTTGCCTCATCTGCCATGTTCACCAGACCTCTTGCCAACCAACTACCAGTTCTTCAAGTGTCTTGACAACTTTCTGCAGAAAGTTGTTTCTGCAGAAAACGTTTTCTCAACCAGCTTGAAGCAGAAAATGCTGAGAGTCCATCAAATCCTGAGGCGTGGATTTTTATGCTGTAGGAATAAACAAACTTATTTCTCATTGTCAAAAATGTATTGATTGCAATGGTTCCTATTTTATTAATAAAGATATATTTGAGTCTAGTTATAATGATTTGAAATTCAGGGTCCAAAATCGCAATTACTTTTGCACCAATGTAAATAATAGTGTAAGAAATGGTCGTCGATTTCCTTCCTTATCCCTGCCCCCTCCCAGGCTCTTTCAATGATTTTATACACACTTCATATTTGTATTAGCTCCTCTCTTGCTTAAAATACCTGGAATCATTTTGAGAGCATCAATTCCTAGGCAGGTTGATAAGAAGTCCAGGGTGCCCAAGGAGGAGAAAAGGATCTGGGGCTCTCAAAGAGGAGATAGGGGTCTGGAATTCTCACGGAGAAGGAAAGGACAAATTTTTTTTGTTCCTTTAAGCCCAGAGCTAATGATTGCACAACAAAACAACTAATCTTGCTCAAGAATTTGTTTTCCCTTAAACTCCATACCAATGACAACAAAGTATCCTATTGGAAGACATGTTTTTCCTTCTTGAGAACCTTCTGACTAATCATGTCATCTTAAAATTTATATTATGGGAGTGGATCTGGTAAGATCTTTCTCTTGTTAATTCTAATCCTGTCATCTTAAAATGTAAATTGTGGGAATGGGTCTAGTAAGATCTTTACGAACTTGAGACATTCTTTTGACTTATTGTAATAGCCAATTGAAAAAGTATATAGCTCCCTTTCCTGAGATTAGCAAGGGGGGCATTCTCTGTCCCCCTTCTGATGTCTACATCAGAAGTTTCTCTGTCCCTTTAGATACTTTAATAAAACTCTGCCACACAAAAGTTCTTGAGTGATCAAGCCTGGTCCCTGGTCCCTGGTCCCAAAGCTAAATGTCAGAGAGCAAGAATCCAACAACCTTAAGCTATCATTTTCTTGCATTTTATCTCATCAGATGAAGTACTTAATTCCAAAACTGATTGCATATCTACTTTATATAAGGATGTAAATTTGGAATTGCCAATCTGGCTGAGTAGGGCTTCCTTGGTGGTGCACAGGGGTAAAGAACTCACTTGCCAGAGCAGGAGGTGCAAGAGACATGGGTTCGATTCCTGGATCAAGAATATGTCCTGGAGGAGGAAATGGCAACCCACTCTGGTATTCTTGCCTGAAGAATCCCATGGACAGAGAAGCCTGGTGGGCTACAGTCCATAGGGTCACAAAGAGTAGGACACCACTGAACACATGTGCATGCAAAAAAATGAAGCAAACAAGCAAAATATGAAAGGAGACAATCTTATCAGTGCATAAAAAAACGCTGCTGATTCTTGGCTTGTAATTATTACCAGAGGTCATCTGGAATGAAGTACTTATGAAAGCCTAGGTTTTGTGATTTCTTCAATAGAATTTTATGATGGAAATATAAATATAATAATTGAAAGGTAGGCTGGATCTCTCTGACTGGCCTGAAGATTGTAAAGAAAGAAAACAACAAATTCAAAGTTTTAAATACTTTGCTCAAGGTAAGTTAGGAGTCCAGGGTGTCCATGACTTCTTCCTATAATTTTTATATCTCATAGCTGAAGGGCTGCAGTTGGCAAAAACATGCACACAGTGGCTGACCTTGTTTATTGCTAAATTGTAATGAGTGCTGAATCACAGCCTTACCAGGCTTTCTCTGAAATTTACAGCATTGGATGAGAGAGGTTGAGAACTCAAAGAATTTGAATGGGAGTATTAGATGGATTTAGAGTCTCATAACCACACTGAATGTCTAAATTTGCTGAAACATCTTTGCCAGTAGAGGCCTCCTCATCCCTATTCTATTATGTTGATTTTTCCTTTACTGGAGAGCTAACTCACCTGAAGTAGCTAATGTGTAGGGAATGTCTGTCGTTTCTCCTCAGAGCTTGTCATTACCACCTCACTGCCTCCAGACTTAAGGTTTGAATTGGTTCCCAGTGTGTGAGTAGAGGTCAGATACAAAGTGTGAACCAGGAGGAATATCTGAAAACATTGAAAAATGGCAATAGTTGGTTATTTTTCATTATCAGCAGAGACCTGAGGAAGGTGTGTGGCAAACAGAATTGAAAGGAGGTGCATCAGATGGGAAAAAGTATAAACAAATTGGGCCAAAGTAACCAGTATGGCTGCACATACCAGAATCTGCATCCAATGTGCTGACCCAAGAAGTCAAGAGGGCTTATATAAGTGGTGGATTGGTTGGCTGAAACATGGACTCAGAGGTGGTTCACACCAAATGAAGTCAAGATGCAAGAAATTCCTCAGCCTAGCTATAGAATCAGAGACGTGGGGGATAAGAACTTTGGAGTGGTTTATCACGTGACTCCCTTTAGCTTCTTTTCTCTCTCTCTTAATCGTATGTATTTATTTTGGCTGTGCTGGGTCTTTTTTGCTGCGTGGACTTTTCTCTGCTGGTGACGAGCAGGGAGTAATCTCCAGCTACGCGTGGGCTTCTCACCGCCAGGACTTATCTCCTTGTGGAGACAGGCTCTACAGTGCATGGTCTTCAGCAGTTGTGATTTCCCCCAGCTCCACAGCACAAGCTGAATGGTTGTGGTGCAAGGGCTTTGCTGCTCCACAGCATGTGAGATCTTGTAAAAGGAAATAGCAACCCATGCCAGTATTCTTGCCTGGGAAATCCCATGAACAGAGGAGCCTGGCGGGCTACAGTCTATGGGGTCACACTGCATGGGAAATAATTGTGCAATTAAACAACAGCAATGACAGAAAGTAGGATAAATCCCCCCTCCCCATGAAAGTTCAGGACCTGCCATCTTTTTCAAAATCCTGAGAGTTCAGTGGGGCATGTCTTGACGTCACTTTGAAAGAAACAGGCCCCGTTTGGGTGGCCAACATCTTGGACTCCGCCATCTTGGATGTCTGAAAGCAACAGGCGCCATTTTTGAAGGTGGTTCCTCAAAACGTTTACTGAGTAATCTCTATGGCTGTGGGACTTCGGTTTGCTGCAGAACAAGAGTAGCCTCTCCACCTCATCCAGGCTGTGGTGCCAACTGTTCTCTCTGCCACTCGACAGAACGATTCTGCAAACTCAGTATTGCCTAAATTGTGTGTGTGCAGATGGTCATGCATTTTGGAAAATTTTGCAAATCTGAGAGGGGATTAATAACGTAGATTTTTGGGGTTTTAAGACAAAATCATATCTTCTTCCTGAAATTATTAATCTTCTTTTGAAGAAAAGATCCTTGCTTACTGAAAGATGCTAAAAAAGCCCAAACCCTTGACCACTGGACTCCCACGTGGTCATGAAACCATGATAATCATGTTTTTCTATCAACTCAATAAATGTGAGCTCTGGCGACAAACCACCTACAGCAATTGCAAATGGAATATATAAGATTGGCTGAATGCTCAAATTTGTCACTTGAGCAAATTTTGCCCTCTCAATGGACTTTATTTTGCTGCATTGCCACTTCAATCATACGTGTTTCCCAGAATAGCCATAGAGAAGAGAAATCTTTCAAATGCACAGATATTTGAGTGTCACATCTGTTTTCTTACTCTGCTTGGAAACAAAGGTTGACAGAGTAAGGGTGCAGTTTGGAGAAATGATAATAAGGAGGAAGAGGGACAAGAGGTATAGAGCTTCCTAGGTGGCACTAGTGGTAAAGAGCCCAACTGCTAATGCAGGAGACCATGAGAGAGGTGGGCTCAATCCCTGGGTGGGAAGATCCCCTTGAGGAGGGCATAAAACCCACTCCAGTATTCTTGCCTGGAGACTACCATGGATAGAGGAGTCTGCGGGCTATAGTCCATAGATTTATAGAGAGTTGGACATGACTGAAGTGACTTAGCATGTATAGGGAAGAGATATGTAAAAGGAGCTTCCAGAACTGGCAGAGCTTACGTGGGATATTCCTGTCCCAGGTGATTTCTCCTTAGAGGACATTCCTAGATGAGGAATCGCTCAATGACTGCATGAATACAATTGCCCAAGGTATGAATGTTAAGTACTTTTTTTTTTAACTAGGTACCATCCCTTGCTTGCTGAATGGTGTCTTGAATAAAGAGTTCATGACAGCAAGGATGTGATTTAAGCACAGATTAAATAACATGACTAATTTGATATGGCCAGTACTGAGTACCCAAGCTGCTAACCCCAGTGATAGCCCTGGGGGTGCCAGTAATTTATCTGATGACAGATAATGACATGGGATTCTTTCCATTATGGAAGCTGCAACTATTCATTGTGGGATACACAATTATTTTGCCTATGGATTTGCATTTCTTGTTACCATGCCTCTGACTTTACTCAACAGTTCCCCATCATGGTAATTCATGCAACATTGTTTCTGAACAGTGGATTCAGTTATAAGACATGAAGAAGTATGAAAAGTGGGCTCAGGTCAATAGGATACACTTGGGTATCATGTGAAACTAGCTACCTGAAGCAACCCACCATTTAGAGAGTATAATGAACCAATCTGAGTTAAATTCACCCATTCCAGTCCAGTTTAGTTAGCTGATTACTAGAATGTCAACGTTCACCATTGCCATCTCTTGCCATTAACCACTTCCAATTTACCTTGATTCCAGGTTCCTATGCAATATTGCTCTTTACAGCATCGGATCTTGCTTCTATCACCAGTCACATGCACAAGTGGGTATTGTTTTTGCTTTGGCTCCAACCCTTCATTTTTCTGGAATTATTTCTCCACTGATCTCCAGTAGCATATTGGGCACCTAATGACCTGGGGAGTTCCTCTTTCAGTATCCTATCATTTTGCCTATTCATACTGTTCATGAGTTTCTCAAGGAAAGAATACTGAAGTGGCTTGCCATTTCTTTCTCCAGTGGACCATGTTCTGTCAAACCTCTCAACGATGACCTGCTTGTCTTGGGTTGCCCCGCAGGCATGGCTTGGTTTCATTGAGATAGACAAGGCTGTGGTACTAGTGTGATTAGATTGACTAGTTTTCTGTGAGTATGGTTTTAGTGTGTCTGCCTTCTGATGCTCTCTTGCAACACCTACCATCTTACTTGGGTTTCTCTTACCTTGGGCATGGTGTATCTCTTCACAGCTGCTCCAGCAAAGCACAGCCACTGCTCCTTACCTTGGATGAGGGGTATCTCCTTACCACCGCTGTTCCTGACCTTCAATGTGGGATGGCTCCTCTAGGCCCTCCTGCGCCTGCGCAGCCACCGCTCCTCAGGTTGCTCCTCCTGGCCACTGACCCTGGCCTTGGGTGTGGGTGGCTCCTCCCAGCTGCCGCCCCTGGCCTCGGGCTCCTGGTGGCTCCTCAGGGTAACTGCCCCTGGCCTCAGGTGCAAAGTGATTTCTCCCGGCCGCCCCTGAACTCGGACGTGGGATAGCTCCTCTCAGCTGCAGCCCCTGACCTCGAACTCGAGGTGTCTCCTCACGGACGCCACTGTATCTACTACTGCAGGCAGGAATCCCTCAGAAGAAATGGAGTGGCCATCATGGTCAACAAAAGAGTCTGAAATGCAGTAGTTGGATGCAGTCTCAAAAACGACAGAATGATCTCTGTTCGGCTCCAAGGCATACCATTCAATATCACAGTTATCCAAGTCTATGCCCCAACCAGTAATGCTGAAGAAGCTGAAGTTGAACAGTTTTACAAAGACCTACAAGATCTTTTAAAACAAACACCTAAAAAAGATGTCCTTTTCATTACAGGGGACTGGAATACTAAAGTAGGAAGTCAAGAAACATCTGGAGTAACAGGCAAATTTGGCCTTGGAATGCGGAATGAAGCAGGGCAAAGACTNTTACATAAAAAAAGGTCTTAGGGGTTTTACATCATCTGGCCATGAGGCCTGCTGACATTTACGACCCTTTCTTTCTGATAACCAAAAACTTATTTTTTCCAAGGGTGTTTTTTCTTAAACCAGGCACCACCCTCCAAATAAAGTTGCATTCCTATAGGATGAGGGTGTAGTGAGTTACAGTCAAGAAAGGAATTTATTTAACCCAAAGTTAACATGATTAATCTTAAAGGTTAATACTTATTTTTCCTATATGTTAGTTATATTTATTATAAAGGCAGGTAATTTGGAGATTTAGCTGCAAACATCAGCCCAACAAATGAAAACCCTTTACCAATGTTCCCTTATTTAGTCTTAAGATAGTGATAAAGTTACATTTTACTNTACTTATTTTTCCTATATGTTAGTTATATTTATTATAAAGGCAGGTAATTTGGAGATTTAGCTGCAAACATCAGCCCAACAAATGAAAACCCTTTACCAATGTTCCCTTATTTAGTCTTAAGATAGTGATAAAGTTACATTTTACTTAGCAAGGACACAGTGATTTATAACAAAGTACAGTGATCTATTACAAAAGAGAAAATTCATTAACTCAAAAAGTCTAGTATTGCTAACATCAAAAACTACTATATTTCCTTTTCTATATTCCAAATACATTGATTAATATCTTCCCAGGTGCCTAAGGATATGGAGGCCTGGCAGCAATCATTGACTCTACAGTGAGAAAAGCCCTCATTAAGACTCTCAAAATGCACCAAAACCCTCTGTGCTGTTTATGGTTGAGAGGTAGTAAACAATCATGTGACTAGTGGCAGGAGTATGGATAATCCTGTCACACAAGCTAGTTTGCCAGCAGAGAGGTTTGACCTGAGACACCCTTGTCACACCCAGGGCAGGGAATTAGCAGTAATTATTGGCACAACAAATGAAAAACCCTTCACCAATATAATTCCTAACCAACCCACTATACCAATAATTTCTAACTTCCTGAAAGAATTTGCCTTTAGTAAGTCATCCTCTCATGGTTGAGAGGCTGTAAACAATCACATGTGGCTGGAAGAACCTATACAGGCAGGCTAGATAACCTTCAGAGGAGTTCGTAAGTTGAAACACTTGTCACGCCCAAGAATTTTTATTGCCTTGGAGCTGCACATTTACTCCTTCTCCAAGAGAAATGGTTATGGGGGAAAGCCTCCCATAAAATCAGAGGTGTAGGTGAGAGCACAAAACAGACTCTGGTTTTGGGGTAGATGCTCGCGAACAGGGGGTTTCTTGAGGCTTGATCACGACTTTGCGTATGCCAAGCCTCTTTCCTCATGACTTTTGCCATGGGTGGAGTTCCTCACGCTGGCCCCTGGCATCTCCCCTTTTTTTGTTTTTTAAAATAATCAGGTGCAGCTCAGTTGAGAGCTTCTGAATGCTCTGCCGAAGAATCCTGACAATACAAGGGAGAATGATAGAAGCAAAATTAAAGCACCAAGAGCAACATAACTGAAGACTTCAGACAGAATGTTTTTTCCAGAAATAAAGTTAGAGAAGGTGTGGAAAAAGTCATTAGCAGCTCCAGAGGCAGTAAAATCCAAACAAGAGTTTTCCAAGGTCTGTATCTGATTATGAAGTTTTCCTAAGTCCAGGCCAATATCAGAGCTGTTCCAAACACCTGAAATATGATTTTTAACTTTTTCCCACTCATAATCTGGCCCGTTTACTTTCAAAGATGTCACACATATCCACCAGTAATCAACGTGACATGACAGTGCCATTTTCACTTTAAGCGCTTGCAACTCCGTCCCAATATGCATTATTGCCTCTTCTAAGGCATCTACCCTCATCTCTAGTTTCCTGTCTTTAATTTCCTGAGTTGCCAGCTTTAAAAAGACATTTTTAGACATAGTATCAAGATATTGAGTTGTATGCACCTGCTGAGTGCAGCCATGAAATTAAAAGATGCTTGCTCCCAGGAAGAAAAGTTATGACCGACCTAGATAATATATTCAAAAGCAGAGACATTACTTTGCCGACTAAGGTCTGTCTAGTCAAGGCTATGGTTTTTCCTGTGGTCATGTATGGATGTGAGAGTTGGACTGTGAAGAAAGCTGAGCGCTGAAGAATTGATGCTTTTGAACTGTGGTGTTGGAGAAGACTCTTGAGAGTCCCTTGGACTGCAAGGAGATCCAACCAGTCCATTCTGAAGGAGATCAGCCCTGGGATTTCTTTGGAAGGAATGATGCTAAAGCTGAAACTCCAGTACGTTGGCCACCTCATGTGAAGAGCTGACTCATTGGAAAAGACTCTGAGGCTGGGAGGGATTCGGGGCAGGAGGAGAAGGGGACTTCAGAGGATGAGATGGCTGGATGGCATCACTGACT